>JAQQAE010005415.1:0-17651 GCA_029823295.1 Pseudamia nigra | reverse complement strand
ACAGAGACAGACAACCATTCACACTCATATTCATGCCTATGGACAATTTAGAGTGATGTTTTTGTTGTGGGAGGTAGAGAATCCACGGGGGGGACATGCAAACTCCACACAGTAAGGATGTTGGGATTGAACCCAGGACCTTCTAGCTGTGAGGCGTGAGTGCTACCCACTGCACCACTGTGTACCCCATCATTATTACAAACAATTACAAATGACTGCCGTGCTGGGGTTTGACTGACATGTCGCTATAATGAAGTCGGACCGATTCAGAGCTTCACATCTTCTATTTATTCTATATGTTCATTGTTAGAGATATGACATGAGATACTCACAGCTGCAGTTGAGTGTAAGTGTTTACACTAACAACACTGTGATATGACTTTGTTTGACACTGTGTGGTGAAGTTTTACTGCGTCAGTAAGATAGCAGCTAATGTTAGCTCTCCCATAAGTCCCCTGGCATAAACGCTAGGCAAGCCCTGCTGCCGTTTGTCTAAATATGGTTACATTCTGTTTTGGCTCCAAGATGCCGTCCAGGAAGTGACAAGTCGATTGGCCTCAAAACGGCCCTTCAGAAACCAATGGGTGACGTCACGGTCACTTTGTCCATAATATATACAGTCTATGTTTGTTTTGGATAGTACTGACGGAAATTGTGACTCTGTATGAGCAGCTGAGGAGCCAACCCGAGCACACAAAGTCTGGTCTGTAACTAAGTTAAGACCAGACCTTGATTTACATGATAAAACTGTTTGCAGTACAATAAGACAACACTATTGAACACTGGAAACTCAGCAGCAGAAATGTTTTAGAAAATACTCTAGCTTTTCTGGAAATCTGATTTTCAGGTTTCAGTGTCATTTACCTAGCATCCAGCTGTAGGCGGGTCTTTATGAGCCAGATAGGATTAGTAGCTGTGATGGCTGTAAAACCTGTGAAAAAAAAGAACAACAACAAATTAGAGTATGTACGTACGATGGAGACATCATCTGGGCAATTTAAGTGTGAAGTTGCCAGTGGTACAAACTAATGCTCTATATCAGATATGAGATGTGTTAATGATGTACTGTTTCAAATAAAATATGTCAAAGGTCACAACAGCAGCCTGGAGAGGTGGTGGGGGGGGTACTCCCTCTATAGACTATGGACCAATATGTTAGAAAAAGGGGTCATATGAATGCCATAAAAATGTGTATTGTACAAACAACTGAAAAAACCTGCTCCTATCTTATATGATAAGACAGAAAGAAAACATATAGAAAACAGGTGTAAAAAGAAGCACAGATCTGTGGTAAGTACTCACACAAACCCAAGTAACTCCTCACAGATGCAGCTAGAGACCCCTGCTGGAGTGGGGGTCTCATGCCCTTGCGAGAGGAGAGCTATGGTAGAGTAAAAGCCTAAAACAGACACAGGCTTGTGTGTAGCAAAATAACCAGCATGCAACCATTTTACTTCCCAATTCCCCGGCATCCACAAGAGCCAACACATTTAAAGATGGAGTAAGCGATTCCAGAGGAAGGCTGCTTACAGCTATACCAACACCCCTCCCTCCACTGATCCTCCGTAAGCTCCAACCCAACTGCCCAACAAGGTACGAGCACAAACACTCCCTGTTGCTGATCAACTAGAGTAATGTTTGAGTGCATTGGATTAGAATCGCTTACTCTACTTTAACCTCATATGAAGTGATGATGATCCCCGTGAGGACACGACAGAGAATGTGCTGGAAGAATACACTGGTTTATCTATGAAAATACATTCTACCATTAAAGTAATAATTAACTACTATGCACATTACTAAAGTGATGGTAGCAAACCATACAATACATAAATGATGTCAAGTACAGAGGTTTAGTTTTCACACATAACCAATGTCACTGTTATAAAGGATGTTTATAATTATACCAAGTGAAACTACATTTGTAGTTAATACAATACAATAATGTTTGAGTTAAAAATCCTGCAATTTTTGTTCTGAGGACACTGCATAGGTTGGACTACTACTTTGTACAATGCTGCACAAAAGTATTTTGTCCCCTTCCTGAGTTCTTTTTTTTTTTTTTGTATATTTGTCAGTTGAATACTTCAGATCAAACTCATTTTAAACATTAGACAAAGACAACCCAAGTAAAGGCTAAGGCTTTGGGACAATGCAACAATGCATGATTTCATCTATTAAGGAAAAACCTATCCAAACTTACCTGGCCCTGTGTGAAAAAAGGTATTCGCTCCCTGAACCTAATAAGTGGTTGAGCCACCAAGACTTAAATCTGGACTTTGACTTCATTTTCTGAGCCATTTAGACGTGGAGCTGCTGATGGTATCATCTTTGACCACCACATGTCCTTTGACTTCCACATAAACACTCGTTGTGTCCTGCTTTCTCCACCTTAGAAATATTGCAAAAATTAGACATATACTTCCTCAGCCAGATGTGGAGCTTCTAATCCATACTTTCATCTTTTCTTAACTTAACTAGGACCAGTCATCAATCACACATCACCCTCATGCTTGTACCCCTTCATTGGATCCCAGTAAAAATTTAGGATTCAATTCAAAATTCTCATAAGTACATTTAAAGCACTCCACAACCTTGACCCTGATTACATTTCTGACGTTCTGGTTCCGTACTTCACATCTCGTCCATTCCTCAAATACTGGTCTCTTATTTGTACCAAGCTCCAGTCACAATACAAGCGGGGACTGTGCCGTCGCCATTGCTGCCCCAATCCTGTGGAATCGTCTGCCCTGAGTGATCAGATATGCTAAAAACCTTAGGTGTTTTAAACCATTTTTGAAAACTCCCCTCTCCCGACGAGCCTTTTTATAACCCTACACTAAGCAGCAGGTATGTTTGTATGAGTCCAATATGATCCTGTGTGTGTTTCTGCCTGCGTAACTGCATGTCTGTCGAACTGTTATATGTATAACTTTTACTATTTTGACGTGTTTGGTTTTGTTTTTTCACCCCAAGTCAGCTGGGATAGGCTCCAGCACCCCCCCCGACCCTTGCGAGGATTAAGGAGTAGAAAATGGATGGTTTTGTTTTTGTGTTGGAAATATTTGGTGATTTTAACCCTAACCCTAACCCTAAACTTCATTGTTTGCTTGTGCAGCTCTTTGCAAATGTGCGTTTTAAAAAGTGCTACATAAATTAAATAAATAACCTGTACGCCTGAGGTCATCAACTGATGATGAGACATTCTCCTTTAGGATTTTCTGGTAGAGAGCAGAATTTATGGCTTTATCAATTTCAGCAAGTCATTCAGGTCCTGAAACAGCACAGCAGCCCCAGACCATCACCGTACCACCAGCATATTTAACAGCGGGTATGATGTTCTTTTAAATGCAGTGTTGGTTTTATGCTATATGTAATGGGACAATACCCCTTGCAAAAAATTATTTGTATTTTTCCAAAAATCTTCATGGGATCATCAAGATGTTTTTTAATAAATGTGACACAAGACTTCATGTTCTTTTTGGTCAGAAATAATTTTGCCTTGGAATTCCCCCATGGATGCCATTCACCCCCAGTGTCTTATTGCTGACTCATGAACACTGACCTTAACTGAGGCATCACATTAAATTCATGATCTCACAAGAGGAGGGCAAATACTTTTTCACATAGGATGTGGTATGTTTGAATAGTTTTTTTTTGCTTAATAAATTAAATCATAATATAAAAAATGCATTTTGTATGTACTTGGGTAATCTTTGTATATATAAAATTTTCATATTAAAACCTGTTTGAGTGTGACAAATACAGTATACAAAAAAATAAGTCAGGAATGGAGCAAATACTTTTTCACAGCACGGTAGGTCAACCTATCTCTTGCACAACCCTGTTTGAACTTAGGTCATTTCTGAACATCTTCATTCACTGTTGGCAGAAGAAGAAGCTGCTCTCACATCCGCCACTGGTGTCATGTATCAATGTGCTGACTAGATTAACAGCTGGGCTGTCAACACTTCCTCTACCTGTCAGTTCAACTCAAGTCAGGTCTCTTCACTGCAGGTGTGCATTACCAACGGTGAAATAAACTGACGGTTGGTGACCTTGACCAAGTTGCAAGTCTACATCATGACATGCTAAATCTAGCTACATAACCGATCTGTCAGATTCACTCATATATATATATATATATAAACCTAAAGATGCAGACACCAAGCCAAATGACCCACACTATGAAGGATCAGCATGCTCAGCAGCAATATAGTGAGCAAATAAAATACTGTTGACATACATATATTATATATATAGGCAGAATAAATGATAAGGTTGGACCTTTTAAGTCACCTGCCTTAAAATACTCAGTTGAGTGTCAAACAAGGCAAAGGGTTAAAGTACCAGCATAAGCCTGGTTGTGAATATGCAAGGTCTTAAGGAGCATGTGGTGTGTACTGCGAAGTATTATCAAAGAAAAAAAAAAAAAAAAACCCTAGTTCTTCTAGTGTTTATGTAGCTAGCAAGTTAATCTATATAGAAAAAAAAAATACACAACTCTAGTCCTACTCATAACACCAGCATTCATTGAAGCACATGTGTACTGAACAGGTTGCATTCATTTCAGACAAGCATGCTCTAGATGGTCACTACTCTACGGTACTCATTGATCCCATATTAGAAAGAATGAGATACCAGTGTATTTCAATCTATGGCCAAAACATATTTCCTTACCTGCCGTTCCGGCTGAGACCATGTGTACCTGTGTGGAGTCAGGTTCCAACACACCGTTCAGTTTCTCTTTGGCAGTGGAGTAAGCAGCGAAGTAGATTGCTCTGTTCAAGTTAAACAATAAAATGAGCACAAGGCAAAACCCATTTTAAAACACACAGCTAATGAGTCTTAACCAATTATGTGCTTACAGCAGCAATGTGTCTGATTAATAACACCGCATAAACAAATAAAAACTGTCCCCATATCAGGCTTAAGTTAATGAACTGAAGAAATTAATTAATTTGTTTCACTTAATTTAATTAAGTCTTCACTCGTTTAAAGGGTCATAATGGTTATAACAACTGTTGCGTTTTCCCGTCTGGCAGCACAGTGCAAAATGAAGCCTGATTATTGTGTACTTTTGGACTGGTAATGACGTAAAAGGACATCACAGACATTTTATAAACAATGTTTTTCAGTACATATGGGCTCTGCACTTTTATTTAACACCTCAGCAGGCGCGGAAGTGGCCTCCATGCTCTTGCATCAGCATTCATTTATGCAAGAGTCTAACAAAACACTCAATGTACGCTTAGCGCGGCAGCTGCCTGCTGCAGCATTAGTCCTTCCTGACTGCCATTAGCCACCACTTTGCTACTTCGCTCTTGGCATCGCCACTGAGGGTAATTAATGATTATGACTGCACTGATGGTACAGTGCTTAACTCAGCTTAGCAACAGTAAACTGCTAACAAGGTAGGAGAAAATGATAATGAACAACACTCTTCCTATGGCGCATACAGACTGTGAGAGCTTATGTGTTTACCGCCAGCCACACTGTGTGACATGCAGCTAATTAACCTGGGACACCAAGTTTGATGTGTTTGACATTTAATTATAGGCTGCAAGAAGTCAGTATAGAAAAATAAAACATCATTTGCGCACATCATCCATCTACAGTGTTATTGTGGTGAACAATGAAGCAGAATCATTTTTGAGGTAAAATAACTTAGTACTAGGACTTTTGTTTTGGACGCAACAACACACAAACTGAGATATTTGTATATTTTCTCATAGCTAATCTGCAATAATCTAAAATTGCAGACTTTAAAAAATAATAACAATAATATTATGGCCTTCAACATTTTTTTTCAGGACACAGAATTCATAGCTGTTCTATGGACTTGTTAAAATGAATTGTTTTGTTAAGAGTGTTCATTAACAGAACTGCTAAATTGGTGCAAGTGATACAGAAAAGCTTACCTGGAAGGTGCCACACCCACCAAGTTTGGCCCCAAACCCCTGAAGAGAGAGCGAGGTCCCTCTTTTTCCAGAATTAATCTGAATAATACAAACAAATGTTACACACATTGTTACTTTCTTATTATGAAGATGGCGATGGATTATTATTAACATCTTGTCTGTCCCATCTGAAGCGTCCAGGTTCATTAGGTAGGATCAAGATCTCATCATCAGGTGCTTATTACGGGCGGATGTTTTTCTCACAAGTGTTGGGCATTGTCTCACATTCTTAGATAAAGCTTCATTTTAAATTATGAACAAAATCCTCTTGATCATTCAAGAAGCCTCCTCCCAAGTTCTATCAAAACCTTATGTGCATGCGCTCTTCCTAGAACAGTCAACTTTGGCATCTAAAGAGTGTTTCCATCACATTCTAGACCCACACTGGGCTTTATGCTGTGTGGGGAGCTGGTTAGAATATTGACTCAGAGGAGGCTTGTATCAAAATAAACAGAGACAATAGACTGAACCAGCTTTTAAGAAATAGGGGGACCTGTCATGTTTAATGAGTGCCATTAGCATACAAAATAAAAGCAAGATTGAAGAGCTGTGCTTAGTTCACAAATGTCACGTTGAACTATTCTGAACCAATTCAATTACGATTTTTATGACAAATATTAATCTACTGCTCAGTGTGCCAATTCTAAAACACAATTACAAATGCTGTCATGATGATGGAAATTGTTGCCAATGTACTCAATTATGTGTCATTAGAAGCCTGTAGATAGCAGATATAGTTCTTTTTACGACTGCCTTGTAAAAGCATACAGGACACACTTTGATCTGCACAGAGGAATGTTGCTTTCTCTGTTCCTCGAGGACAGCCCCTTGTTCATGTTTGGAATATCCAAAATAATCCTGCACTATTCATATAATTTAGGTTTTTTTAAATTGGGGGCATCAGATTGGTTGCCATCTCCCATTTTCTCCACTAAATGTGCGTCTTATGATCAATGACGAGTCTGACAATCAGTACTTCCATCCATGTTGTACTGTACAACTAGATACTGCCACACTCCTTGTTAACTTGACCAAACACTCTGTTTATGTGCAGTCTATTATCTACACCTATGATCATGAAATAACTGATCAGTCTCGCTTTATGAGGCGAAGTTTGTTCTGTATGGTCACATGACTAACCAATCTGTAAACCAAGTGAAATGGATGCCAATAAGCAGTCAGACCACCCCCTTTATAGTAATATTTGGCCTCAGTGACCTAAGTCCCCTGATACTATTCGTGAATTATCACCCCAAAAATTGCACTATAACTATCACTCTACTGTGACTTCTGTGATCTAACATGACACCAAACAAATGTGCGACACGACACAATGTAACAAAGTGGTATTTGGTGACCAGTTATGAGTTCCCTGAGCTGGTAAAACAGTATCATCACATCCAAGTAACTGCAATGAACCATTCCGTGGATCACAAAGTTATTCCATGAGAATGAGTCTTTTCAGTCTGTGTTGCCTTGTTATTGTGCAGCATGGGGAAAAACATTCTCTGGAAGACTCCTCTCAAAACAAGTTCTCTTGGTCCTTTTACTTCAGACCATGCACATCAGTGTTTTTAAATCTAACTTGCTGTCTGTGTACAAATTATCATTTGGAAATGCAGTCCTGTACTTTTAGCAACAGTTGAGGAAGATAAAAATTGCTTATTTTGATGCCGTGGATCACAAAACAGGCAAAAATGTCATGTAAACAGGTGATTGCCCAGAGGTGTGAATAAAGGTTGCATTACAGAAATTATTCATAGGGCAGCAGCCGAAAGGAGAAGAAGATTCATAGGGCAGCTCTAATTCAGAGCAATCCTAATATGACCTCTTTATTGTGGAGTGTATTGGGTTTCCTTCAGCATTACAACTAGTAATCATCCAAAACCAAGCTGGTAATTTTGATGTAGATGTAAAATTGAAAAAGACCTACCAGCATTAACATGTACAAGTATAAAGAATTATGAACTAAGACATACACAAATGATACTTGAACCTCTCATAAAATTTCCTGGTTGGCTAAAAGCAACTGATGTACGCAGTGAGTGTGGCTTTCCCAAACGGTGAAGCTGAAGACTTAGGTTCCAGGAAATTATCGGCTTTGCAAATGTCGCCAGGGAGACCAAATCTCAACACCAACAAAAACTCAAGTTCTGCTGAGATATCATAGCCCTACTGGCAAATCTGCCATATATACCCCTTATGATGTTGCACTCACTTGAGACAGTGGAGGGGGCCTGGTGGGGACATTCGGGCCACACTGGCACCATTAACAGTACTAAGCTGAACTTCAGATACATAAAGAGTGATGGAGGATGACTGTAGACGGGTCTTCACTACTTCCAGTGGACAAGTCAATATGGCTCCTACGGTGCCCCCACATCTGGAATGAGACCACACATGGGAAATGTTGACGTCAGACAGCAAAAAACAATGGTTCCACTGACAAAAAAAACAGAGTCCTGATGTGTCTGTTTTTCAGTGTCAAACAGTAATGATGGTCATAAGTGTCCAAAGCGTTAATTGTACTGTACTGCATAAATAAATTAGTCAAAAGGTGCAGTTAGTGGAATTCTAAAGATCCCTGGCATGCAGACAAGAAATAGACCAGTGTGGGAACCCAGAGCCAGGAATGCTTTGTGTTTCTTGGGACAGAGAGCTTTTGTTTAGCACCACAATAAACTCTATACTCACAGATGTGTGCATTTTCATATGAGCATAAGACAAATAAAAATATCAATTGCAATACCTCCTGCAGTTTGTTTGTAAGCAAATGTTGCAGTAAGGTCTGATACAGGGAAACACCATAAATCAATTTAACATCCGCAGAGGTGCTGTTTTTTTCTTATTTGTCTTGGCCTACCTTCTGACAAATGTTGTCAGATGTAACGAAGACTAACAGGAGAGAACTGACAAATAATATCAGCTCAGACTAATAAAATGAATAGAAAATGCCAGGACGCAGCTGGAGGGTAAGAGCTGGGATGGGCCACAGCGCAGTATATCAAAAACAGCGACAGAAGTTATCTTTAGGGAAGGTTAATTTTCAATCAGCATCAGGCTTCAGCAACAGATCCTGTCCACAAACTTTTTCTGCAAAGGTGATAGAGGAAAAATACAAGAGCAATAAATAACGATAAACTTTTATGTCTCAACTTACACGAATATTCCGCCTT
Source organism: Pseudamia nigra (assembly GCA_029823295.1). Lineage (NCBI taxonomy): Eukaryota > Metazoa > Chordata > Actinopteri > Kurtiformes > Apogonidae > Pseudamia > Pseudamia nigra. Next base: position 8,515 of record JAQQAE010005415.1, on the reverse strand, counting down.
ACTCAAGACAGTGTACCGTTTAGATTTTTTAGATTGATTTAGTCAAGTCTGCAGGTACACTTTCCGACTAATTATATTGAAAGATTACCAAACAAAAACAAAGCACTTTCATTACCCTAAACCCTGCGTGGGACTGAGCCAAATTAAAACAGATCCTTTAATCACTCAACACTAACAGTCCGGTCAGAGTAGATCACACTCAGCCGTATTTTAGATGTTACAGCATGCACATGTGTTTTCACAAAGTATTTTGATGAACTGTACGTTCCAGCCAGACTATACACACGTACAGCAGCTCAACGGTGTGATCAATAAAACAGAAATACATATGTGTCAATCTCTATAAAGACTTGCGTCAGTAACCGTGCGGTTACTTTCACTAATAAGCAATTTCATTGATATACTGTACTGAAATGTCATTGTAACTTGTTCCATTGGGCACAGGCAGGTGTACGGGCAGGATTAGTTAGCGGATGTGTGGCACACAGGATGCTAACGGGGACACTGTTACTACCTGCACATGAGTCAAACACATAAAAATCTCATTTTAATGTCATCATAAATCGTCACACTTGCTAGCGGTGATAGCGTGACGCTAGCTAGCGCAGCATTTGCATGTTGGTTATGTGGCTTGAAAAAATGTACTCACCCTCCAGCAAACAGATGAACTAACGTATCTCTTTGACTCATTATGTATCATATTCGAGAAGAGTCCACGGGGCACCAGTCAGGAACAACGGGGAAGGGAGGCAATCAACCCGATCCCAACCTGACGAGTTAATGATACTCAATACGCTTGTGTTGTGGTGGAGGTCAGACGCGTGAAAGAACCAGCTAGCGTTGACTTAGCTAGCGCTGGTTAGCTGCCTGAGCTAACTGGTTCCCGGTGGCACAGGTCTGTCAGCGCGACCACTCCACTTCTCCCGCTCCGGAAACTGGTCAACGTTTCAGCATACTGTGCGTGTCTTTAATGCTGCTGAATAATTTCAGTCCTGAAGTAACCACGGTGCCTCAGACGCGATTTGGCCTTTTTTCACGTTGACGTGCCCTGTCTTTCTGAGAGCCTGCGAGTCAGGTCGCAATGTTTATCGTCCAATGGGAAGCCGCAAAACAGAGACGGTGATTGGCTGATGTGTTCCACCGCTTCCCCTTAAGCCCGCCCCGTCACTACTCCTTCACGTGATCGAGCTTTTATTTTGAATTGCAGAGATCGTTGTTCTGGATACGGTGGGACTGATGCTGCTGGCGAAGACAGAGGAAACATGCTTCTGTGTTTGCTTTTCTTGGAAGTATAAAACAAAAGATAAGCTGGGAATGAATGATTTCTGGTTTAGCTAGAACCGTGTGTTGCGTGAGGAATTAACCCACAGATACAATTTAACACATTGCACGCTATTTCTATCAGTATTGCGAAGATTGTAAAAGTGAAAGTGGAAGCTCTCCGAGATCCCCATTAAGTGTTTGTATTGACGACTATATGCCTTGCTGTTGTTTTCACAATCAGCAGCATTATGGCAGATTATCATCAAGTACTGCAGCAAACGCTACAGCCTGCCTATTTCAGGAAAGGGAAAAAACTTTTCGCCCGAACAGGGACTTGAACCCTGGACCCTCAGATTAAAAGTCTGATGCTCTACCGACTGAGCTATCCGGGCTCACGAAGGAGTGGCTAAGATCATTTTCATTGAAAAAGGAATTTTTTACTCGTTTAGTCATTTATTTTGTATTTAACCAGGTAAGTCCGTTGATAACCATTTCTCATTTACAATGACGACCTGGACCAGTCGCACATATAGAGACAGACAACTATTCATAGTCAGTCATACCTCACGGCAATTTAGAGTGTGTTCAGCACTATAATTAAGAATAAGACTATCAGCTAAAATTAGGGTAGTTTTTTTTGCTAAAAGTACACTTTCAGGAGAGATTTACAAGGCATGCAATTACTTCATTTTTCTAATTTCCAGGCCTACTGTTTTTTTTTTTTTTTTGCAGCATATACACAGAAAGCTAGATTGGCCTGAAAACTGAACCCTCCAGCACATCATACATAATCAGAGAACTGAGGACATAAAATCAGACATTGAAGCACAGAAGTATCTCTTTGCAACCAGACAAGCCCTCCCTGTGCTTGTCTAAAAAGATGGTGACCGCCCCTGTAAAAGAAGACCAAGAGCTGCTGTCTGCTGCAGAGGATAAGTTTATTAAAGTGAACATCCTCAGAAACTGGTGACAGTTCTCATGTGAGCCAGTTTCACCATAGCATTCAATGGTTTTGATGACTACACTTAGGGATACATTCAAAGGTAGCTGATTTTTTGGATTGATTGACCTTCATTTCTTAAAGTAATGTAAACTAAAGTTATGATGGCCTTTACTTAAGTGACTGTTTCTTGCCAAAATATGTATTTGTACAGTAGTTGTGGAAGCACTAATAAGGCTATTGAATGTGTACCCACCCTTCCTTTGCAAAATTGATGTAAACCACTGAAAAAGAAGTTGTGTGCAAACTGGCAGTGCATTTGATACTGATCTACTTGATAAAGTGTGCACAGTATATGCCACATGGCACAAGCAAGCAGTTGTGTGCTATCAGAGGGCAGTGTATATTGCATAAGAAATTGAAATGATTCATGGTTGGATTGCTGTAAGTACTCCAACGAAACTCTTAAGTAGTTTTTTGTTACATAACAAGACGAGACTTGGATGAAATCAACATTTTTTTAAAAGAAAGGGCCAATTGTTGCAACCTTTAAATAGCCTCAAACCTTCTGTACGGCATGCATGATATGATGAAATTAGATGCTAGAAAACACAACATTGCAACCCACAGACTAATTTGACTTCCATCCATTTTAGAATGTGACCCAAATATTTCTTAAAAACGGTCTTTGTGTGTTTATGGCAGGCAATGTGTTTGAGTGAGTGGGAGAAAAAGAGCGAGCAATGTGAAGTGAGACTGAAGGGTACTCAGAAAATGAGGTTTTCCAATTTAAGCAGCAGAATAAAATCCAAAGGCCAGTTAATTTCATCATTACAGATGTGGTTTAACCAGACTGGATCATGTGCTACAGGTTCTCATGTAACCGCGATTAAGAAATGTGAAGAAAAAAATGAACAGTGCTCAAAAACTCAAACAGATCTGTACCCTAAGTTTGAGAGAGGCAGTCCAGTGTGAGTGCTGCAGCTAAAGTTCACAATGAGCACCGCCCGCCTGATGCTCTTTGAATGTCCTAAAAACTTGATAAGACAATCGAGTCAATATCCACTGCTTCCTTCTAAAATTACAACCACTGATCTAATGATTTTAATACACGTGAAGCTAGTTATTCCATGATTCTGTCCATGCTGGTGCCTATTACTACCGTATGAGCACATTTTTACAGCCAACATTTGGGGGGGGGGGCACAGATCAGTGATTTAGTTCTTGATATAGTAAAAGGGTAGTTAGGTAACCATGTAGTTTTGTACCGTGTTTCAAAAATAGGATCTGGTCCACTAAGACGGTTTAGGTTTTTGTCCCTCAGCTTCTATGTTAAAGGGGTATTGTCACACTGGCGGTGTGGCTCTACCAGCAGCTTCAAAGTTTGGCTTGTTAGCACAGTTAATCTTGAATGGAGTTGCGTAGAGTCACCAAAATGACAGTAAAGGTGTATGAGGTCAGGACTGGAAAGAAGGGTGAGGGGTATCACTGGTGTCTGCCATTTTTTTAACCCTGAAATGAGGGAAACGCAGGGTTTCCATTTCACAAAGCATGTTTAGTTAATCTATGGATAATGTTACTCTGGCAAGTCACTCAGGGAAGCTACTGTACCCTGGTCACTGGCAGGTTTTCTTTCCTTCCCAGGGTTTCTGCAGAACTCTTCATCCCTCACTGTGTGAAGGAGCCTTCTGACCGGCCATGTCATGGATTCATTCTTTCTTTCTTTCTTTCTTTCTTTCTTTCTTTCTTTCTTTCTTTCTTTCTTTCTTTCTTTCTTTCCTTCTTTCAACTGACCGACCTACCTAATCAGCAGCCAGGGGTTCCTCTAAGCAGCTGCCTAGAACCCTGAAAGTGAAATTTATTGATGCTCACAAAGCAGGAGAAGGCAATCAGAAGATAGCCAAGCTTTTTCAGGTACCAGTTTCCTCTGTTGGGAATGTAATTAAGAAATGGCAGTTAACAGGAACAGTGGAGGTCAAAGCAAGGTCTGGAAGACCATAAAAAATATCAGAGAGAACAGATCGTAGGATCAATTATGATTTGGGGTTGTATTGCAGCCAGTGGCACAGGGAACATTTCAATTCAATTCAGTTTTATTTTTATAGCGCCAATCATAATCGCTGATTATTTCTAGGTGCTTCACAATTCGAGGCCGAGACCTCAAGACTATACGGAGAATAAATCCAACAGAACCACCGAGAGCAAGCCAAGGGCGACAGGGTGGAGGGTAACTTCTTTTAACGGAAGAGAAAAACCGCCAGCAGAACCAGCGGCTTAGGGTAGGCGGCCATCTGCCTCGACCGGTTGGGGTTAGTGGACAGAGGAGAGACAAAAAAAAAAGAGTAAAGATAGGACAACAAACAACACAGATACTGGGTGACGTCCACAGACATTGGACCAGTCCAGAACCAGCAAACACATGGCACGGACATCAGGAGACCTAGCGACCTAGAGACCCAGGCAGAGGAAAGAAGCGCAAAAACTACAGGGAAGACGCAAGTTAGTATCACAATATTGCAAAATAGAAAATAAGATAATAAGAGGCGAATGGAGAGGTGAGAGATAAAGAAAAGGAAGATGGAGAGAAAAGAAGTAGACGAAGAGAGATGGTGGAAGAGAGAGAGAGAGAGGAAGGAAAGAGATATATAGATAGAGGTACAGGAAAAGGTAAAAAGGAGATAAAGAGATAGGTTGAAAGCAAAGCTCAGTGCATCGCTGTCTCCCCGCAGCCTAGCACTATGCAGCAGAACTAAGGGAAGACTAAAGGTTTTCTTGACCTAGACTTAACTACATGCTTTGTCAAAAAGGAAGTGTTAAGCCTAGTTTTAAAGATACAGTGTGTCTGCATCCCACATAAATATTGGAAGTTGATTCCACAGGAGAGGAGCTTGGTAACTGAAGGCTCTGCCTCCCAGTCTAGTTTTAGAGATTCTCGAAGCCACAAGTAGACCTGCACTCTGACACAGGAGAGTTCTGATTGGTTTGTAGGGATTTTCTGGAACCATAAACTCTAGGTTTCACATCAAGGGTTTGAAACTCCTGGCTCAGGGAAGGTTCATGATGTAGTAAACCTGCTTTCTGGAACAGGGCACAGGAACCAAAACGGGCCATTGACCTATTTTATTGATCACATACTTTCATGATGCTGACATGAAAGTGCAAGTAGAAGAAATTTAGATCCATTCTGGCTTTACCAAGCCAAATGCAGATTAGAACAGATGCTCAAGACTTGGAAAAATACATGTATTATTTTGTGTATGTTGCTAACATTACTCTGTTTTATCTGGGATATACAGCATATTCCAACACTTCAGTCATTTTTAGGTGAATAAGCAGCAAAAGTGAAGGAGACAAATGTTGATATCTGTCCTGTCCTGGTTTTCAGTTCAATATATTCCCGTTTGGCTAGGTGATGACAACGGCATTTGACAAGTTCATCACACATAACATCAATATTTCTGGAAGGGAAGGCAGACTTCTTCTTCTTCTCCTTTCAGCTGCTCCCCTCAGGGGTTCATATGCTGTTTGTTATAATAAAAGTCAAGAAATCACCAGTCCTAAAGTCCATAAGCATTTTGGTCTATGAAACATGAATGGTTTCCAAAATAAAGTTTTGAACTTGTCATGGAGCCATTCTGTACAGTAAAAACCCTTGCACCAAATACACCAAATACTAAATTGGTGCCACTGGGTTATTTGGTTAAATTTTTATGAGGTGCAACCTGAGATCTGCATGCTTGTGTTGTGTGTGTCTAGTTTTCAGGGGAAGTGTACTTTTGGTTTGTCAGCTTCATATTTGTTCTGGCAGTCAAAGCAGAGGCCAACATTTTGATGTTCATACAGGCCTGTCTGGGAAAAGTCAAATAAAAAGTCAGTCTGAACTTTGGGAGCAAACAATCTGTTTGAAGGTTTTGGAAGGTCCCTGAGCACAAACATCTTTAAAGCTACAATGCAGTCATCAAAACATGTTTTGCTTATGATGTCATGTAAAGCACACTATGTTCACATCTGGACAGACAAATGCAAACCTTGCCAGACTATGGTCATTTCTATCACATGCAAATTCATAACGTTTCTTTTTCATTTTTAAAAAATTGGCCCAAGTTAATACAAATTCATGTGTCTTTTAATACTGTTGCTACAGTATGTTTCAATGCCTGTTCCCTGTGTATTTTTCTGTTGTCTTCTCTGTAGGATATTAATATAGGGATTTTCAGCACTGTGATAAAGTATTTGCCCCCATCTTGATTCTTTTTTTTTTGGTATATTGGAGGTCATGCCATAGCTGCTTAATTTTAATTCTGGACTTTGTCTAGGCCAGTTCTGTTATTACAAGTCATCCAGCCCCAGACCATCACATACCACCTCAATGTTTGACTGTTGGTATGATGTACTTTTCATGAAATGCTGTGTTTCTTTAACACTAGATATAGATGCAGTTCTTCTGATGTTGTTTGGGGTTCTTTTGTGACCTCCTGAATAAGTCATTGATGCACGTTTGGAGTAACTTTGGATGGCTGCCCACTCCTGGAACGGTGGAACTAGAGCTCTGGGTGGGCAGCCGTCTGCTTCAACCGGCTGGGGTCTGTGGACAGAGCAGAGACAAAAGAAAAGAGGAGCGATAGAGCAATAAACAACACAGACACTGGACTAGACTGCAACCAACAATGGCATGTCATGTACATCTATAGACCTGTGTGAAAGGTAGGGAGAGAGAACAGAAGGGTAGAAAACACAAACCCAGAGGAAAGACACAAAGTTAGTAACACAATATATGGAGATCACATGGAAATAAGAGTAGGGAGGGACAGAGCAAGACAGAGAGAGAAACTTGGCACATCACAGTCCCCCAGCAACCTAGGACGATGCACCAGAGCTCAGGGAGGGTTCAGGGTCACCTGACCCAGCCCAAACTATACACTTTCTCAAAAGAGAAAGTTTTAAGTCTAAGCTTAATCTAACCTTAATCTTTCCAGATGGATAGATATCAGTGACTTTATTGGATTTCTTCAGAGCACAGTATGATGTGTTTGAGATCTTTTAGTCTACTTCACTTTGTTCTATTTAAGTAATACCACAGGTCTGGCAGTAATCAGGACTGGGTGCGTCCAGTAAAATCAAATTCATATTTCCCAAAAAAAAAAAAAAAAAGTGGTTAGTCACAGTTACCGTGTGGTTTAACAAGAAGAGAGCAAATACTTTTTCAGGGAGTTTTAGATAGTTTGTTCTCCTTAATAAATAAATGAAAGACTGCATTTTGTATTTACTAGGGTTATAGTATCTTTGTCTAATATAAGATTTGGTTTGATGATCTAAATCAAATAAGTGTGATAATAATTAAAAAAAAAAAGAAAATACTGGGAAGGGGGCAAATACTTGTTCACAGCACTGTATTCAGTGTCACTGTGACATATGCAGCTTCCTGTCATCTGTGACACAAGGTGGCTCATGAACTGAGTGCTGTGTGGCGACCATATTAGGGTGCTCCCTTATAAAGAAAATTGATTTGGGGAATCCCTCATGGTGAAGTAATCCACCGCTGGTTTACTGTCACCATATTAGGACAGTGTCCAGGAAACATGCTTATGGCATGTTATAACTTTCTGATATGTGGACAGATATGCTTTTAATGTTTACCTATGACCACTCATTTCTGTCAAAGCACATAAAGCTACACTTTTATTGTTAGAAAAGAGGAAAACACACTTTCCATATCATTACTCTTGTAAACGGATTTTCTGGAACATGTGTAAGTCAACACTGAATCAATGATCAACCATTGTTTGAGCATCAAAGCTAATGGACATTTTAGAATCAGAAAATATTTCATCGCATTACTTTAAAGTTAGTATTTGTGTGGTACCTGCGCATGCCATTACTGGTATACTGTATGTGCCACCTCAAACTAGAGCCGTATGGTTCGTTCAAGTGAAATCCCTGAGATAATGGTTAAACTTTAACTTTTTCAGGGCAATGGGTTGCTGTTTGTAACACGTGTCAGCAGAGTTGTCAGTCATTACACACATGTCCTGGTCTGCTCAGATGTACCCTGGCACCCTGGCCGAGTATCTTCTGGGTCATTGGAATGAAGTGAATGAAGTGTGTCTTGTTTTACAACAGTCACTGGCATTGTTTTCATCTGAGGCACAAAGACAAACGACATAAAAACAAAATGTTTCTTTACAGTGGCTTACAAAAGTATTCATACCCCTTGGATGCTTCCACTTTTTATTGTAGTATAAAATGAATCATTGTCAATATAATTTGCCTTGTTTGACAATAATTTACAAAAAACAACTCTTTAATGTCAAA
>JAQQAE010005414.1:0-17652 GCA_029823295.1 Pseudamia nigra | reverse complement strand
AACAAATATAAAGCGCATGACAAATACAACTCACCATCACGTTGAATCAGTGGGAGCCTGAGCTTGTTTCTCTGCAATGAGACTGGCCCATCGAGGCGTAACGGGAGACAATGACACCCGAAGTGTGTTGCTTATGTCCAGTCTGCTCCATAGGTTTGTTTTTGTTTCTGTCACTGCAGAAAACCCTGCTTCACACTTCAAGGCTTGTCTTTTAATGCAAATGCTTGGTCTCCAAGTGGCAAAGCAGTTTTGAAGGCTTCATTTTCTCATTAGGGCTGGTTGGCTGCCGCATATTATACAGAGCAGTCTCAATGCGTGGAAACAACATGTTGTAATAAATCCATATTTACAGTCGGATCCTAGCTTTGTCTGTTAAATGCAGCTTTGTTTGTCTTAGAAGTCGTAGGCTTTTCTTCTGTCTCCTCACTGGCTCTTTTATCCTGCGCAAACAAACTTTCCAAAACGTGTGTTTTTCGTTCATTTTGCTAGTTTGAGAGTTTCATGTTAGCGGTGATGTGTTATGTGTTTCTGGCCGACGCAGCCTGTTTAAGAAGGTAACAGATGTAGGTAAGATAATAAGGCAAAGAGAATCCGGTAATTTTTCAAAATAAAACACAGTTCAGAATCAGATAATAAAAAAACAGAACTAATGTAAGTTGTGTATTCTTTCTGTGTGGCCCGGTACCAATTGACCCACAGATCGGGGGTTGGGGACCACTGGTCTAGAACACCCAACAAGATCTTTAGATTTGAATGCAGTGACCCTGACATGGACCATCAATATTTGGTTCTTGTGTCAAAGCTGCTCTGTCCCTTACTTAGTTTGGGCAATTTGCTGCTTTCAGTGCAACAATTCCTGGTGATACATCCAACCACTAGCAAAAGCCACTGGAAGGATATAATCAACATTATGACCCCTTCACTCATTACTGGTCATAATGTTATGGCTGATCGGTGTCGTATACTGTAGATGTTTGGTCACACATCGAAGGAAAGACTTCCACCAAGGACACGAGCTGTGTATCCTCGGTCCTAGATCCTCAGTGTGCATCTTTGGGAACTGAGATGACTTTCAAGATGGCACAGCAAGATCAATTTGTGCCTCTCAATTGAGCACCGAGGATGTAGAAAACCTACTGTGAAATGAGACTCACCTGTGGAGCAGGACAAGGGTGTGAGAGACAGAAGCAATCACCCGAAATAAAGCTGTAACCGTCGTGTTACGAGGAGGTCCGGCTAGCTTAGCTATGAGTCTGTTCTCTAAACTCCCAAGACAGACGCCTGTCGCCAGACCCTACGTGTTTGTACGGAGCTTGAGTTATGTTCTATAACAGCCCTGGGTGATGTGCTTTGACCCTGTCCTGTTGGAGGATGGAGGTGTGTGTTTGCTAAACTCATCCCCACTTGTCTGGTTCTGCATCCGGCGAAACACAGCCACGGAGTCCGTTTGTCCAGTGGTCCGTGTACTTTCTTCTGATGAATCAGCCGACTTGCGCTAGGTTCATTTTGTTGTAGTTCAGACTTTTTTAAGGTGAGTATGTACAATTGTGTTAGCGCACTGCTTAAAAGTTAATCTGATTAATGATAGGGTCACTGTGAATTAATTTTGATTAATCACAAATAATACGCATTCATTATTAATCCAAATTTTTCACAGGGTCACTGGATTAATTTCTGTTAATCATGATAAATACCCATCCGTTGTTTTTCGTTTTGTGGGAGTAAAAACACACATGACAGAAGGTGATATATACACTTGACTAAAATTACTTATTTTAGATTTAAATGCATGTTTTCTTCTAAACTCTTGTTTTGTTTTTGTCTCAGCCACGGACATTTTCTCGGTCTTTTTATTATCGTCTGTCTGTCTCTTGTCTTGTGTTTGTCTCAGTCAAGGACATTTTCTCGTCTTTTCATTATGGTCTCTTCGTCCGGCGTCTTCCCGGGAACATGTTCAAAACAGTAGCAAGTTTCTCCTCAATGCTCAATAAGGCGATCTGATTGGTTCTCGTCTTTTATTCATTGACGAAAATGTTGCTCAATTTAGTCATAGATTTCATCTCAACTATTGATTTAATTCTTAATTTTCGTTTTCATCCACAAAAATACATTAGTGACAAAAAATTGTCAATGATACATTTTTTTTTTTTCTACAATGAGATCACCTTAATTGTGGGTGATGAAATTGCAGATTTTTGTAATTATCTAACTGCACAGGCTGATACTGTGAGTGTGATGAGACCATTTGTACAGATTTATTTGGACTTACCATGTTTTCATACTCGGGAAAATCTGTTCACATGTCAAAAATGTCCTGTTTTTCCCTGTTGTTTTTGTTAAATGGAATCAGTTCAGTTAACAGAACTCATTCCGTGAAGCCATTTCCACCTCCCATTAACTCTTCTTGGAAGGTAGCAGCAAATGCCTAAAGCCAGTGTAAAGACATTATTTCCAAAACTGAGGAAGTTAATTCAAATATTACCTTTTTCACCAATCTTTTTCTGACGTGATACTTCAAAATGCAAATAAAATACATAAATGGAACCACAGCTGCTGTAAAATGTGTTTTCAGGCATAAGCTGCAGTTCTCACACAGGAGTTGGAAGGTTCTGTGTGTACACTGTATGAGTTGCAAAGTGCTGATGCCTGCAGTGATATATAAACATATGGCGACGGCATAGACCCTCCCCCTCTCACACACCTTCCTGACAACATGCCTTTTTTAACACTTACAGTATTCTAAGTTTTCCTGCTTCTTCTTACCATTTCCCTCCATCATTTCCTGCGCCTGCTCATTACCTTCTCTCCTCATTACGTCTCCCATCGCCTCTTCATCTCCTGACCTGCTCATTAAACTCGTTCACTCTCCATGGTGTGTAGTCAACAGTGCAAAGTCAGCAGTGTAAAATCTGATCATTGGGGCCACGTTAGGTTTGATATCTTAATTCCCACATTGTCAAAACAGCCAGAGTTTATGTACTTAATTGTCAGTGGGAGTGTTTTTGCATGATATACAATTAACCAATCATATTTCTGTGTGTCAGTCCCTTTAAAACTCATCAGCGTGATGGTATATTCTGTCTCTGTCATCATTAAATAAGACATCCAGCTTCCATATACTCCCATCCTTGCTCCCCTGTCATTTACTTGACCCATGCGGTCTATTTGACTATATGAATTAACAGACATAACTAAAGGCAACAGCAAATATCTGAGCTACTTTTGTGCAAATGGTCCAAAAACCCTCCAAAATACAAATATCCAAAAATACAACTTTACGGCTTTGTGGCTCATGTTTGAGTTGTTTGTGGTCACATTCAGACTTCTGCTGGATTTCTCCATTGTGTAATGTGGTGATTTTCAGTTCCACTGTGAAGTCACATACCGAGGTAGCAAGAGAAACATCAGGCCTACGTTGTGTCCGTGTCCGTGAGTCGTGGTCCACCTCGTCCAAGTGCACCAGGGCCAGGGAAGCATGCAAGGTTCTGTTCCTCAAACTATTCACTCTGTAGGGGTGAAATGCGCTTACGTACGGCAATTAAATGTAAGTGGAACATACTTCATTTATTGACTTTAATAATGTGTAATAATAATGATAACAAAAATAATAGTCATAATAGGGTGACACGGTGGTGCAGTGGGTAGCATCATGCCTCACAGCTAGAAGATCCTTTGTTCAATCCCAGGGTCCCTCTGTGTGGAGTTTGCGTGGGTTCTCTTCAGGTTCTCCAGCTTCCTCCAAAAACACACACTAGGTGAATTTGGTCACTCTATATTGTCCATAGGCGTGAATGTTGTCCCACCCCCCACAAGGATCAAGGGGTACAAAATAATAATCATAATACTTATTCTTAAATATATAGAAATACACACAAACCTTATATGTAAATTTAAATAGATTAGCTAGATACTAGACTGAGAACAATATGTAGCAGATACATTGTAACAGAGTCAATAAACAAATAACGTACTACAAATAAAGGCATGAGGTGAATAATCAAATATGTGTGCAAAAATATTGCTTCATAATGCAATACAAAAAAAAGTGTCCCACATTAAGTGAACCCTCCCTACACAAACAAATACATATCGCCTCTCTCTCTCTCTCTCTCTCACTCGCTCCTTAGCCTTCATCGCCTTGTTTTTTCTACTTTCCCCTTCACATTTCTGGCCACTCCTCTCTCCTCCCCTCCAACACTCATCCAAACTCCAGCATCTTTTTTTCCCCCCACCCCTCTGCTCTCTTTTCCTGCCTGACTCTCCTCTCCTGTCTCCGAGTTAAGTTTAGCAGATGCGCCTGATGGCGGCATCATCCTGGAGCACCTGTCAGCTGTCTGCCTTCATCACGGCTCCAGCGCTGCCACAGGGCCACAGGGAAGTAAACCTGGAGACACTCGCTACTATCAACAGCTGCATCTTATTATTTTAAACACTGATGCCAGTCAATTTCCACCACAGTTGCATGCATTTATTTATTTTTTGTGAGTATATGCTTGTGTGTGTGCACGCAACCTGCCTCGTCCTCATTGCTCCTCAGGATTCAGAGGCTCAGCTGCTAAATGCGAGCAATTATACTGAAGCAGAGAGCGAGGTGAGGTTGCACACAGTTTGTGTGCAGGGTGACGGAGAGGAAGAGGAGGAGGAGGAGGAGGGAGCAGCAGAAGTTGTCAAAGTGTCTTTGTCAGCTGTGGATTATGTTTTTGACTGTTTGACTATCTTAGCTGAATGCCTGTCACCAATTGAACAGGCAGCCAGGTCAGACAGTGTGTGCTTTGTTAATGCACTACATCACAATCTTACACATGTAACGTTCTGGAGCTGGGAGACGAGGCCACAAATGTTCACACTCAGCTCGCAGTCAGTAGTGACGGTTATCAGGTTTAAAGGTCAAGTCATTGTTTCAATTTGAGTCTGAGTTTAGTCCTGCATGAAAACTGAGGAAATCAGGTGCTTGTTTGTGGTTTGAATTTATTATGAAAACATGCAACCGGACAAAAAGATGCAAAAATGTAAAAAGAAAACCAACGTAATAATGCAAAGTGACAAAAAGCTACGTAAAACGCCGAAACATTGTAAACCATGCAAGCAGACAAAAGTGGCATAAAAGACACAAAAAGAAGAAAACGACCCAAAATGCAATGCGGCGGCCCCACCAACTAACACGCAACGCAGTTTTTGGCATTTTTGTTGCTTTCCTGACAGTATCTTTAGTTTTGTTTGAAATAATTTCACATCATTATTGGTTGCGTCATTTGAATACTTTATTTGGGATAGATTTTCTGACATGGCGACAGAAAACCTCTCTCCTTCTACTTCTTCTCTCTCCATCTTCCTTTTCTCTCTTCATCTCTCACCTCTCTAGTCGCCTCTCTTTCTCTGTCCCTCTCTACCCCCATTCTTATTTTCTATTTTGCAATATTGTGCTACTAACTTGCATCTTCCTTGTAGTTTTGTGTTTCCTCCCTCTGCCCTAGGTCTCTCTACCCTTTTCTTTTGTCTCTCCTCTGATTGGTGGTTCTGTTGGGTTTACTCTCTGTAGAGTCATGAGGTCTTGGCCTCGAATTGTGACGCACCTAGACATAATCGGTGATTATGATTGGTGCCGTACAAATGAAATTGAATTGAAATATTTTGTTGATGGAAGAAACCCACACAATCAACAAAATGAGCAAAAATATTCAGGAAAACTGTGGAAAATTAAAGAAACATGAACTAAATATGAAACCTAAGGAAGAAAAAAATGAGCAATAAACAACAAAACTGAAAAAAGTACAAACCGAACAGCAAAGTTAGAAGAAAATGAAGAAAAAATTAAGACATAATTGATAAAATTAACAAAATAAGAAACCAAGTGAATAACAATCAGGAAAATGTGTAAAAATGAACAGAACAATCCAAAAAATGAATACAAATGAGCACAATAAACACAGCTTGAACACATAATCAAGAAAATTAACCAAATGAGAACCAAAGTGAGCTAAATATTCAGGTAAATTGAGAAAAACCAACAAAATAATTAAAAAAAAATTATTTTCAACAGTAATGTTTGTAGAAATTCACATGAACTCACACAACACATGGTAAAAAAAAGTATTGTCGTAAAAGTCATCGAGCAGATTTAAAGTTATGTATATTAATTAAAATGTAGTTTTTAAAAATTAACCAAATGTATTTAATATGTAGTAATAGAAGGCACCTAAAAACTGAATCTTAACAACATTAATTCTTACACAAAAGGTGATTTGATATTAGATTTCTTACAAATATCCAGTGAGAAGCTTTGCATGAAATGTGTTTTACTGGAATAAATGTCATTTTTCATATTTCACTATTCAGTAAAATTATTTCCACTCTATGCAAACGAATTATCTTGTAATAAAGTGCTAACAGTTTCAGAGATGTAACAACATTTAAGCAGTCACCTGATGTTGCTTTTTTTAAAACAATATTTGATAAGTTCATGTTTAAGAAGCAACAAATCAGCAAAATCACTCAATTGTTCTGATCCTGAAATTGTTTAAAATGTAAATGCAATATTAGTTTAAACTACCTTGAGTCTATTAAGCAAATGTTGCTTTTAGTTAACTAAGTTTTAATTTGACAGTGACCACCCTGTATTTTTTGTTTCATACAAATGTCATAAATTACACTGTGTGCTTCTGGATTCAGTGTTTTTCTAGTGAGCGATCTGCGGTCAGAAGACGCTGGCACATCGTCAGGATGTGTCGTATGAGATTAATGCTGCGTTTTCTGAGGAGGAGTCGTTTTTGTCTGTGTGTGTGTGTGTGCGTGTGTGTGTGTGTGTGTGTGTGTGTGTTTTCCAGCTTTGGTTTGTGCGGCTCGCCCTCCTCACCAAGCTGAACCTCTTCCAAAACGCGGAGCTGGAGCTGGAACCCTTTGGCAACCTGGACCAAGCAGACCTGTACTATGAATATTACCCCACTGTTTACCCCGGCAGGAGAGGTATGCACAGACACACCCACACACACTCCAGATTAATTAAAGGACACTTGTATTGATCCTTTAAAGGGACTATGCATTGACATCTTTTCCCTACCACTATAACAGTTTAGGCTCACAGTGTCTGGGAAAATTAGAGCAAGATTTTCCCAGACCTGGTGAAGACAAAGGTCAAATTTGTTCATATTTTACGGGGTAAATAAATTTAATTAACAGAATGTTAGCTAAAGTGTTCAATGCAATTACACACTACCTGTTTAAGTTAATGGTGGAAGGAAAAAGACAAAACTGTTGCTCTCAGAGACCTGCTTTCTGTCCGTAATGGCAGACCAGCAGCTCAGTTTGCACAATAGTTCTGTTGTAATGAAACGATACATTGTCTTTCAGTTCTTGACAATCACAGTTTTATTACACAATCATTTGTAGGACGAGTTGAGCAAATAATGTGTCAGAATCTTGGCCAACCTTTGCCTGTGTGTGGAAGTATCATAAGAACTGGAAAGATGACTGCTAAATTTAGAAGCCAATTCCCCCAGTGTCCATTCACGAGGCTCAGCCCAGAAAGTATTTCCTCGCATTGATAAAAGAGATGTCTGTAAAACTGCTGATAGGACACCTACAAGTTGGGAAAAAGGTCGGGAGTTGCTCACGCAGTGTCGAGTCTGAGCATGCGTTGAACATACAGGAAGGCGTGGGAGGGGGAGCGAGGGGAAGTACGAGTATGCATGCCCACTGGGCCACATAACGTGGAAATCAGCGTGTTTTCGCTGGATCTCTCCACAGGTACGACGTTTCACTACCAATCCAGGGAGCTTCTTCAGTTCATGTCCTGAAGAACTGAACTGAAGAAGCTCCCTGGTTCAGTAGCCAAATGTCTTCAAACCAAATTTCCAGTCCAATCGACAGAAGGAAAACCACACTCCTTGAAGACCCCCCCCCGTCAATTTGTGCATTTACAGAGCATGTGTGAAAGACAAAAGTACCAAACAAACAGAAAAGAAACAAACAAAACCGTAACAAACAAATAATATCCAGACTTATTCCCCAAGCCCCCCATCTCACACATGCTTATGTATGGTTTTACTCAGTGACATGACCAAACAGGAAGGGATATGGACTGATACACAACAGACACATGGACCAGATAGACAGGAAAGACAGACAAGTGGACACAAATTGACAGATAAACAAACAAGCAGACAGGTAGGCTCCACAGATTTTCTAATTCGTCTTTCCAGGTTTGGATATATATAACATGATTTTCTTTTCTTTTCTTCCCTCAACATCAGAAAAAAAACACAGAAGACACAAGATTTTAGAGATGCTATGACCCAAGTGTCTTGACATTCCAATTTGGTCCTTGTCTAAGGTGCTTGCATTCTTACACTGCACATTTTTTTGTTTCAAATACATCAACTTTAAGGACTAAATGTTGACTTGCAGCCTCATATCCTACCTACTCACAGGTGACGTTGTAATCAGATGAATGACATCACTGATTCACCTGTCAGTGGTCGTGATGGTATGGCTTTTAAACAACCCCAAAACAGCTCTTTTGGATTTGAGCTGAACACGGCCACTCCGTGAGCTGTGTCGTCTTTGGTTTAACTTCAACTGGCTCCACATTGCATGCATAACATCTGCTTGAGAAGCGCTTTGACTGTTCTCAGAAGTTACTAGTCTATTGATTGTCCATTGTGGTAAGATCGTGCATTGTTTCATCTTCACAAAAACCGTTCAATGAGTTATCTCTGAATGCTTGTTTTAGTGTTGTCTTCACATTCGTGCTGAAGAGCTGCCGAGAAGCTCTTATCTGTTAGTTTCGAATACATTATCAGCCTGGTCTCCAAAAGGATTATGCATTTTACGCACATTTTAGAATACACAGGCATACCACCACTGTCCTATTAAATATTCAAAGGAAAGTTTGTGCCAGGAGCTTGATATTAGACTGTATCGTCGAGAAGCTCCAACAACTCTGCTTGTCTCCAGCAGTTCTTTGGTTTTGTTTTTCCTCCTTTTACACTGCATGAATTGCTCTCTAATGTATTCCCATTACTTTGGATCTGCTTCGCCCCTCGGGCTACCACAGTGAAGGCAGTAGTAGAGACACAGCTGCATGAACACACACACACACACACAACCAAACCCACTCATACTGAAAAAAGTACACTTGAAGCTACACCGCACAGCCTTCTAAAGAGAGCACCGATTGACTTTCTGTTGCTCAATATTAAACGCTTTGTGCCCTGCTAGGTGCTCGCAGACATACTGGCACGGGTTTTGCAGCCTGGCATAGAAGTCGAACATTTCTCCGACCCAGCGCTTACATCGACTATCTATTACCCATGATCGCACTCTTTGAACGCCTTAAGAGACAGCTGTCCATGTATGGCTCTCTGCAGAATTAGCATCAACTCTGTGCTGCAGACAGAATCAATGTTTGCCTGTTATTAATTTGTTTGCTGAATGAAAAGCAAATTCCAATTAAAACTGGATGCCACATGCATAAAAGAGGACTTCATTCATGTCCTTTCCGTTGTTCATGTGCTTTCAGAAGAGGTTCTCTTGAAAATTTAAGTTAATTGAGAGATGTATTAGTTTTCTCACAGGTCAGATGTAATGAGCTTGTGGTCAAACTCTAGTCTTGTTCTCTGAAAAGAGGCCTTGCTCTGCTTTCATTCCTCATGTGGAAGAGTGAGCATCAAACTCTCAAAATCAAAGCGAGCACCTTAATTAAAAGATGGACAAGCAGATGAATGTGGGGAAATTAGCTCACATGCAGATGCAGAGTCTTAAATTTTTGTGGGACATTTTACCTTTAAAGTGCCCATGACATGCTTTCCCTTTTTTCTGATTTATCTACCATGTTGCAATGGTGAATTCTCGTCTTAAACTTGTCAGAAACTGCCAAAAACTCTACCCATCTCCTAGAACTCCCTTTGAAAAAGCAACTCACCTTTTAAAAGTTTTACAAACTCTCAGTCGCAAGACACATTTTTCAAACTGGCTTAATATGATGTTTTAGTCTGCCAGACTTAGATGGTCATTCTCACTGCAGTGGTGGCTAAGGGCTAGGCTAGCATTAGCATAAAGACGAATTGTAAACAGTTAAAACAGCTGATTTGGAAGGCAGTAGTCAGAGTTTCAGGATTAGGGGAGCAGTCCACCTCCTTTGCTCTTACCAGAGTCCCGGTTGTGATGGCCCCAGTACATGGTGCATCCTGCCAGTTGCACGGCCCAGTTCAGCTCATGATCATCATGCAGCAGTGATGTACAAAGTTGTCAGTTTCCATCCACAGCTTTATTTCAACAATTTTGCAAGCAATGGATTGAACTTGGCCAGGAAGATACTGTGGGCGGAGGTCCATGTGGCCAGCGCTACAACCCCGCTTAGCACCAAGTTACACAAATCGGCCACCACACAAATAACAGTAATACTACCTGTAGTAACATTTGTTTCTTTGAAGAGCGCTCAAAAAATTCAGAGTTACACATGCTTGCATTTAACACCAGCCCCACCGGACTTCTATTATTTACAAAGGAAAGCAATGAAGCTACTGAGCTAAACTCCTCCCCTTGCCTGGAACCTCCAAATGAGACAAATTCATTTGTTTCAGGAGGAGGGATCTACACTTGTGATTTTTTTTTTTTTTTTCTTGTTCCAAACTAATAAGTTATTCCTCCCCACTGTCGTCCTTGTCTTGCTCTTGGTGGTTCTGTTGGGTTTCGTCTCTGTAAAGTCACGAGGTCTCGGCCTTGAATTGTGAAGCGCCTGGAGATAATTGTTGATTTTAATGGACACTATACAAATAAAATTGAATTGAATTGGATCAGTTTTTCACTTTCTTTAACATTGCGCAATAGGGCCATTTTTCACATTTTTGCTAATCTTATCAAAAATATTGCACCAATCAACATGAAACTATCTAGATATGCACCCCTAATAATGTTCTATGAAATTACAGATTTTGAGCCAGATCCAGATCATTATCTGGATCTTTGAGACCAAAATATACATTTTGATGGTGACAATATTTATTGACCCTAGAGAGATGCTCTCGATTCCAAAAGGTATGTATAGATTTTCAGGGTTGAGCATTTCCATGATGTTATTCGTTTTGGCCTATGACAGAGTCACAACAGAGAATCTGGATGTATTCCGCTATTATGGAAAATCATAATTTTGTCCATAGCTCACAAACTACTAATAATAAACACACATTTCCAAATGCTAGGAATATGTTTTCAGGGTCAAGGATGTAAATGGTGCTATTAATGTGAATTTAGATTAACCTCACTGGCAGAGGAAATTATGTGATCATGTTGGTTTACTACAAGACTGATCTATGACTGATTTTGATTCAATTTCCACAAAAGGTAGACCTCGGGCCGAGGATGAGCTCATTTAATTTTGGGTCAGGATGTGGATTCTTGTTCAATTTTTCACTTTCTTTAACATTGGGAGATATGGCCATTCGTAAAAATCAGTCCAGTAGTTTTTGCGTAATCCTGCTAACAAATGGAGAAACAAACAGACAAACCAACATGATCACAACCTCCTTGGTTGGTCAAAAGAAAATAACAGTTTGGGTAAACAACAGCCTTGGTGGAGGTATGTGCCCTGTGAGTGCCCTCCAGTTCCATACTGTACTAGTTAGCTATTCAGGAATTTAAAAACAACACAGAGCAAAACATTTATCTTCATGCAGAGAAGTAGAAGCAAAGTACAGGTAAAACCCTGTTACTGTTACTAAGGGAGTATCTGTCCTCACTGCCTTTTGATGGTGCATTTCCTCACATATGTGGGTTAGTGGAAAAGCAGACCACCAGTTACAACCCCACCAGTATGGAAAAAGCCAAAAAAAAATAATGGTGCATTTGTGTGAAACTTCAATTTTTCTGCTTATTCAATGACAAAAAGACTCTAAATCTCTCTCCTCAAGCTCCTTATGAATGAAATAAGATGTACAATCACCTGTTCAGATCAGCTGGTTTAAATCGCATTGTTTTGAATGAATTCAAGCTATTTCTAGCTACTTATTACCCCTGTTGGAATAATTTCCATTCATGGAGTGGGCCCAAATTTGAGGAATAGCTGTATATTTTCAGATAAAATGACAGACGGAATAGAACATTGTCTCTAATGAAAAACAAGTCAAAGTAAATTTTAGATGTTATTTTCTATACTATCTGAACTTTTTCTGGTTGGAATTGTATTATATTATTAAAATGTATGCAGCATTGTGTTCATTATTTTGAGTGTGGTTTTTAATTGTTGTTAAATTTACAAGGGCCTAAAAGGTTTAGTGACAGAAACTGGCAAGTTTTAGATGAGGAATTGTTTTGTATTCGAGCTTTTCAATTATTATGAGCAAAACCTTGGTTTATACAAGCATAAAAGAGGTTGGATACAAGAATTCCTCAAATATGACAGAAAGCCTTTATTCTGGAACCAATGTGGTACTGTATCCGCTGTGGAAATCAAAACAAAAAAACTGACTGTTTTTACTGGAACTTCTGCTTTTTTGTTTTCTTGTTATTTTTTGCTTGTGTGGCTTTATGAAATTTGTACAGGCTAGGGAGCTACGTTGGAGTTTTGTGTGAGAACTATCTGTTGATTGTTATTATCTAGTACTTATTATAAGTCATGGATTGCCTGCACTGATCATAACAGCCCCAGTTTACTATTCTGATGTAGAGGTTTCAGGCCACTCTTGAATTTTTTAAAGTCTGTCTTCTGCTCCTCTACAGCTGCAACAGTGTAACGCGATGTTCAGCCTCTGTCATTAACGTCACATAAACACACATAATTGTACCCAGAGAACCTTTTTTCTCATTTATTTTCTTATTTTTGAAAGTGTAATTATTTATTTGAGCTTGGAAAATGATATTTTTACTGATAGTTTTTGTCTTAACTAAATTGCAGTGGACACATATAAACAAATCATCACTGCCACCCAAGCTGACTGTGAAACAATATGTCTGACTTTCCATTAGCATGATTTTGATGTTCTATAAAGGTCTTTTCTAAACGTCTAGCAGACTTTTTATTTGACAAGGTGCTAGTACAACCTTCGAGTTGAAATTGTGCCTCCTAGTGGTCAGAATTCCTGAAGTGACCCAGTTAAATTTGCTTCCAAAAGGCTTTAGTGTTTCTATTTTCATGTGCTGTTTTCTTTACCATGTGTTTTCTCTAACATTTAATTCTAAGAGACATGGGACATTTAAAATCTCCATTTTAAGCTGATGAAACTTTGCTGACCCCCCCCATCCTCCTAAGAGGGACAAAATAAAAAAATATTAAGCCAAGTAAGAGCAAGAGCTAGGTCAGCAAGAAGATAAAAGGATGTAATACCAGGCAGTAGTGCAATCACTGGGGTACATGTATTTGAGATGGAAAACACAAGCAGACTGACGAAAGAGATGGGAATAGAGATACATACAGCAGCCGAGATGGACCAGCTCGCTGAGCTTCAGATCTGATGACAGTATCAAAGAGGCCCTGATCAAAGCCTGGGGACTCACCTGAATATAGGCTCTTCCTCAGAGATGTGTGTCTTTTTTGTGTCTGTGAGTGTGTGAGAAAGGGAGACAGTGTGAATGATGTAGAGGCAAAGAGACACAGAGGGATGAGGCAGAGCGATGAGTGATGGAGCTGTGCAGCACACACAGAGTGAGATGAGAGGGTTTAATAAGCAGCCATACGTAGCTCAATGCCATCTGTAGGTTCCTGCCTCCAGGGCTGTGTGCAGTCTGTGTGTGGGTGGATGGGTTTATATTCTCATCCCGTGTTCTGTGTCTTTCTGTCTCTCCGCCTTCCCTCTTTCTTTTTTCCCTTCGCTTTCTCTGTGTCTCTCTCGCTCTCTCCTGCTGTGTCCTCATCCCACCCTGTTTCTTACCCCCCCCCCTTCCCTCACACATTATCTCCCTGCTTTTTCCTCTCGTCCTCACATCTCCTCCCTCCCTCACTCTCCACCAGGCTCCATGGTGCCGTTCTCCATGCGGCTGCTGCATGCTGAGCTTCCCCAGTACCTGGCCAAGCCCCAGGAGGCTCTGGACCGCCTGCACAATCTCAAAACTGTCTGCCTCGCCGTTAGTACAGCACACACACACACACACTCACCAACCAACAAAAGCCTCTGGATGAACATAAAGATATGCACACTCTGTAGTATTCACACAATTAAACTCCACACCCACATAAAGCACATTAGCCATACAAATCCTTAAGCCCACCTGTGTAAACAGCCAAATATGGCTGGATTTTTGAGGTATTGAATATGCAAATTCTAACACGCATATTAAAAATCCTTCAGCTTTGGCAAGGAAGCAGCTTTCCCTGACTGAAGTTGTGAATGTTTTTTCCCTACATTATCAGATTCTGGAGAACTTGGAGAAAGGCTTGGCTGAGGATGGCAGCATGATCACCCTAACGCAAGAGAACAGGCAAGGTAAGTCCACACACAAGCGCACAGACACTGGCCTCAATCCCAGACTGCATCACACTGTGGGAGAAGAGTGAGGTCATGGGCCCCAGTGGGTAATGCATACACAAACACACACGCTGAGGCAGAGGCACACCTGGTGCAGGACTGCAGCATACCTCAGCCACACATACACACCAATGCGGCGCTCTAAAAGTGTTTAGCACCTCACTGCTTCAGTACTTGTGCTGAATATCAAACGGTCTCTCCAGCCCTTCACGCCAAGCAGATCAATACAGATCAATCCCGTCCAATCCACTCACATCTACACAAGTGTGGCAGGGAAATAGGCAGACAGTTTTAGGTGCAGAAACACACCTCCTCACCACCTCATGTAAATAGGCTGCTTCTCCTCTCTCCTTTCCTCTCGTACGCTGGGCAGAACATCTTAATGCAGTGTTGTCTGTGTTTGTCGGGCTTTCGACCACCCTTGTTTCAACTTTTCCAAAGGCATTTTGTCACGTTTCACAAAAAAGCAACCAGAGGCCATTTAATTAGCTTATTCCGGGGCAATAACAACGTTGCGTTTGCAGAAGTGGAGCTAAATGTAGCGCGATGCCAGCTTATAATTGGAAAAATTGGCGGGGTGACGTGCGTACATATGTGTGAGCGTGCGCTGGCTCTGCCAGCTTCTCAAACCCTTCTAAAAGCAGCGTAATAACTGTGCCCTCTGTCTCTCCTCTCCCTGCCCACGCACACAGTCGACAGTCAAGTCAATAACGCAGGGCCTTGCCTTCACACATCAGACCCCTACTGAGTGATTAGCCCCCCCCCCCCAACACACACACACGTGTGCAGCGATGAATACTAATAGGCCTGCACACGGGGCGCACTCACTGTCTGAGGAAAAGAGGAAAGTGGAGTGTGCCGCAGTGTCTTCCTCACCACCTCGCCTTAAAATAAACCCTGGCGTGGAGGGGAGGGGGAGAGGGGGAGCATAATGAGAGGGATGGTGGGAAGAGTGGGGAAAATGGGTGACGTTACAGGGACGCCCAAAAAACAAGCAGGTGCAAGGAAAATAGGAAGTTGCCCTGACAAAAATAAACCCCAGCCTGTATTCTTCTTTCCTCTCTGTTTTTAGCGTCTCTTAAGCTGTGGAGGTGTCGCCTCAGTCGGGTCATGTACTCCATGGCCAACTGCCTGCTGCTGATGAAGGTATGTGTGTGCGCTCGTCAGCCGCTGTTTGCGTGTCACCGTGTGTTGGATTGAACGTGTCCCTGTATGCCTGTCTGACTCAGCCCGGACGTGCGCCTCCGTCGGGGTGTTTACGTGTGTGTGTGTGTGTGCGCGCGTGCACGTTTGAGAGAGCTTCAAAGATCTCTGATGCCAGGCTGGTGGAGGATTCACAGTGAAATCCCCCCAGACTGACCACTAATTGGATTCTTGGTCAGTGAGAGAGAGAACAAGAGAGATGGGGGGAGAGAGAGAGAGGGGTGTGGATGTGGATCAGACGGTGGAGAGAAACACAGTGCCATCTAGTGGCCAGAGCGACGAGGACAGTATCCTTTATTGTTCATGCTCGAACTTGACAACAGCTGAAGTCTGTTCCTTTAAACGTGTCATGAAACAACTTACAGTTAATTTTCTACAAAGCATAACTATACTTAATATTACTGTGTGTCATTTTACAAAATAATGCCACACCTTTTCCTTGAGTGTTTTCTTTATTTGTATCGTTTTTGACATTGTACATTAATACTGAAGACATCCAGACTGTGAAAGATGGAATTATATGGTAAACAGAAAAGTGTTAAACAATCCGGAACATGTTTTATATTTTAGATTGTCCAAAGTAGACACATTTAGCTTTGATGACAACTTTGCATTCTCTCATCAGATTCATGAGGTCGTCTCCTGGGACGGTTTTCACATCACAGATGAGTTCATTTGTGCTATTTCTTGTCTCCTTAACGAGGAAGGGTGGCTACAGAGTCAGTAGCTTCATTAGTGCTACTACAACCACTGTACAAATCCATATTAAGGCAAGAAACATTTAGTCAAGCAACGAGAAAAGAGAGCGCATCGTTACCGCAGTAAATAAAAGTTAGTCAGTCTGACAAATCTCAAGAACAGTGAATGTGTCCCCAGATGCAGTCGCCAAAACGGTGAAACATGATGACCCTGGCTCTCATGAAGACCGTCCCAGAAAAGGAACGCCAACCCGGGTTTGGTGACTGCACCTGGACACACATTCAAATGCATAGAGATTTTCCAGACAGACCATTATTTCTTAAAGTAATGATGAACTGTCTTTTCTCTCTGCGTAACTGTCTGTTTCTTGCCATAATATAGATTTGTTCAGCAGTTGTAGTAGCACTAATAGGACTATTGACTCCGTATCCACCCTACACGAGACAAATGATGGTCTCAAGCAGTGCTTCCCAAAAAACTAAAAAATCTACAATAGTTTTTTAATGTGCTTTTTCTTTTTATGTGCAAATGGAAATAAGAATCAGAATAGCTTTTATTGTCATTGTCAACGTTTCCATCAACAACACAGTTATTAATAAGAATGATCACCTAATTTTGATTAAATAAAATCAAAATTGAGAACATTAACAAAAATGAGCATAGTATTGCAAACACATAAAATAAAATAATGAACAAAATAGTCCTCAAAATGTACAAAATAATCAACAAAATGAACAAAATAATCAACTAAATAAACCAAAAAAGAAAGAAATATCCCTAACATGACAAACATCGTAAAGAGTTAAAAAAAAACTATCAAGACAAACAAAAAACCCTTGTATTTTCCTAAAACGAATAAATACAGTTTTTTCAATTCAAAATTACAACAAAAAAAAACAAAAAAGCTAATTAATAACATGGTTGTAAATGCACAGAATAAGCAGGAAAATGAATAAAACGGAAGAAAATAATCCACTAAAATGAAAAAGAATTAATGAAGTGAACCAAATAATCAACAGAGTGAGCAAAAACAATTCAAATTAATAATAAAACAATTAACTACATAATTGAAAAAGTAATAAATATAAATTACGTGACACTACAAGAATGTTCCTCTCAAGTAATTTTGGATCCTGGCCCCAAGTTTGGGAAACACTGGTCTGAAGAAGCTACAAAATGGTACAAATGAATAGATGTTCTGGGTAATTTGACAGTTTACTGCCTGGCCAAAAAAAGTCACACACTAATATTTTGTTGTTCTGCCTTTAGCTTTGATTACGACACACATTTGCTG
>JAQQAE010005413.1:0-17654 GCA_029823295.1 Pseudamia nigra | reverse complement strand
AAAATTAAAAAATGTGACATTTTTGGATGGTGCGCCTTATAATCCGGTGCGCCCTATAGTGCGGAAAATACGGTAATGAAGAAAATGTAACAAAAAAACAAGAAAATGATCAAAATAAACAACAAAATGAACTAAAATGAGCGAAATGACCCACATAATGAGCAAAACACAAAAGACAATGAAACTAATAATCAAAGATATGAACAAAACAAGCAAAGATATTATCACAAATTGATAAAATAATCCATGAAATGAAGCAAAGTGAACAAAACAATAAAGAAAATGAATTTAAATAAAACTGAAAATATACAAATGATCAAAAATGAACTGAATAATTCACAAAAATGAATAAAGCAATAAAAAATGAACTAAATTAACAAGAAAATGAGCATAATAAGAAACAAAATGGACAAAATGAACAAAATATACAATAAAAATAAACACAATAATCCATAAAATGAGCAAAAGAGTAAAGAACGTTAAACAAATAAACAAGAAACTGAACAGAATAAAAAAAAGATCAAGCATTAACTAAATGAACGAGAAAATCAAAACAACAAAGAAAATGAACAAAATAAGCAACAAAAACAATTAACAAAATGAACCACAATAACCAAGACAATCAAGAAAAGTAAATAAATAAACAAGAAAATGACCAAATAAGGAATAGTATGAACAAAATCTAGCAAACACAATCCAAAAAATGAGCCACAGTGCAGAAAGTAATTTAAAAAAATGAAATAAGTAAACATAAAAATGAACAAAATGTGCAACTACATGAGAAGGAGAGAAAAAACAAAAAGGACTAAAATATATAATGGACTGACATAATATGTCATTTTTTACTTTAAATGACTCCACATGTTGTAACATTTTTATGTATGCTACTCTGATTGTATTTAATACATTTTGAGTTTTTTATCAGGGCTGATAAGGCTACATGTGCATCCAATTTGACATGATCGCACCTCGCACTACACAACCAACGCTCTCTCTGAAAATTGCTTTGTAAATGATTGTTATGTTGCAACTTGTCTGCTAAACATGCTTGAGGTTTTTTTTCTATATGCCATAATTATGCTCCAGATATTGTATTTTTTACTCTACTATCCCTTAGAGTGCACTCAAACTGGCAGTTTGTTCCGTGCCTGGGCACATTTCACACCTTTAGTGAGGATCATTTGAGTAATGTGAGTACAAGCGAGCCGCGCTCTGGCCCCAGGCCTCAGCGCGGTTGGAAGAGGTGGGCCACAGCACGGCACGGTTGGTCAAGCACACGTATGAGCACGACAACTGTACATGAATATGACGTAAAATCACTGCACCCTTCACTAAAATCATTTCAAAACAATGGTCGCGGCTTCATGAGTTGCTTCGATGCCGAGGTCGACTGTTTGCTGGAAATTTGCGCAGACACCTGTATACAGACCCAACTCAACAGAACACAGAAGAACACAGAGGTGTACGCGAAAATGTTTGCGTTCCCACAAAGCCATGGCTGAACTACAACTTCTGATCAGTACCGGGACAAGATGAAGAAGCTGTGTGAACAGCTTGTGATCTGCTTTCCCCAGGGCAGGTAGTGGCATGGCACTGTATGTAGGTTTTAACATTCTTAACCAGCGCAGCTCGTTCCGTCGATCTTGTTCAGCAGTGAGTTCACATTTCCCATGATCATGGAGGGTACAGAGGACTTATATCGCCACTTCTTTGCTAGCCACATAGCTTTAAGCATAGCACCGGCTCTGCGGCCGTGATAGGGTCTCCTCACCTCCTCCACTAAATGTGGAACCACACCGGTGCAGGACTTCGATTTCAGGTTCAGCATAAACGAGGTTCGTTGAAGTTGCCATATCGTTCGGATAGAAAATAAAGACAAAAAACAAGAAAGATCACACAGCGCACAGGGGACTGCTGGAAGGCTGCCACTCTTTACGGCGCTGGAAACAGAAGGAATAATGTGTAATGTAACAATACTTTTACTTGAGTACTATTTTTGTTTACCCACGTCTGAATGTAGGTGTGGACCCATCAGGAGAGGACCAAAGCGAGGAACAATGAACAAAATAAACTAAAAAAAATTAATAATTACTGTAGGTTAATTATCAAGATGAACAAGAATATTCATAAAAATGGCCATTGCCATTATTTATATAAAGCAGTTTTCTAGGGACAAAAAGTGGCATTTCATACAGTATATATTTCAATTTTTTTACTGAAAAAGAAGAATCCCCCCCATCCCTCCTGAACTCTACACCTATGTCTCTGCAGCTGCTCGTCTCCATGTGGTTGTTTAGTCGTCCATTGTCTTCCATGTCTCCTCACTGGGGCTTTTGTTTTTTCCTCATTGCTGCATTTTCCCCTCCCTGGCAGAGTGTAACTGCAGCGGGAGATCACAGGAGTGTGTGTTCAACACGGAGCAGTACCGGCAGACTGGCAGTGGGGGGCGCTGTGTGAACTGCAGAGATAACACCGATGGGCCCCATTGTGAGCGGTGCAGAGAGAACCACTACAGGAAGTCTCCAGAAGAGCCCTGCCTCCCCTGCAACTGCAACATCAACGGTGGGCTGTGGCTGCAAAATGTTTACTTATTATTGACTTAAGTTACAAATACTTAAGCAAATTATTGACCCAGTAATCCTTGATCTGCAAAATGAATGACACAAATTGAAGTTTTCAAAATATCTGAAAAAAATTGAAAATTCAAGAAAATTTACAAAAAGCAATAAAACAAATAATGAAGAAATATGAACAAAATAATCAATAAAGTGAATAACAAGGAACAAAGTGATCAAAAAGATCAAAAGGAAAAGAAAAATTTTAAAAATTAAGAAAAAATAAAAGATTTAAAAATCTAAACTATAATAAAAAAAACATAATGAGCAAACTGATTAGAATTGATGCGATTTATATACACATTTGAAAAATGTACAAAATAATGAGGAATATGTGTATAACAAATGCCAAAAATTTAGCAATATAATCAACAAAATGAAGGAAATATGCAAAGTAAACAGCAAAATGAATGACCATGGAGAGAAAGTTATCAAAATATCTAAAAAATAAAAAACACTGAAAACACCGGAATAAGCAAGAAGATGAAAAACATATGAAATTGAACAAAATAATCAAAAAAATTTAAAGAAAATTATAAAACAATAAACAAAATCAAGAAATTGAATAGAAATGGATACAACTGACCCAAATAATTAAACCCATGTATAAAATAAATATTCAAAAAAATGTAAAATAAATAAATAAATAATTGGACCTACAGTAACAAAATAATTTACAAAATAAAAGAAGTTGAAAAATGAGCAACACAAAAAAAAATAGAAAATTCACAGAAGGCAAAATGAGTAATGAACAAAATAATCAACAAAGTGAATAAAAATTAACAATATGATAAACAAAATGAATGAAATAATTAAATAATGGACTAAATTAAAAACAGTTGAGCAAGACAGCTCAAAAATAAGCAACACTAAAGAAAGAGAAAAAAAATTTAAAATTCACAAAAGGCAATAAAATGAGTAATGATGAAACATGAGCAAAATAATCAGCACAATTAATAAAAATTAACAACACAATAGAAAAAATGAATGAAAGAAATCAACAAAAATGGACAAAATCTAAAAAATTATCAAATAAACAGTAAAGGATAAACTGAACAAACATGCACAAAAAACGCAACTAAATCCGAACAAAATAGATGAGAAAATGAATAAATGTTTGAAACACAAACTTAGCACAATGAGCAAAACACAAAATAAGACACAAAAATCAAGCAAACAAAATATGTATAAAAAACTGCTTCAAAATAAATAAAGTACTAAGCAAATTGATGACTTGATATAAATGACTTCAGGACATTTTAATGTCATGCTAAAGTCCAATTTGCACATCCGAACCCTTCAGATCTACATCCTTCACAGCATTTACTTTCTCTCATTGCAGAGACTTTAATCATGTTGAGATGAGAGGGAACAGTGAGCACCAGCAGCAACTTTAAAGAGGACTCACAGGATTAATTGGTGCAAATTTTATTACCAAATGTGTTTAAATCATTCATAAAACAGCATTAATATTTAGTATGGCCCGTCCACCACCACTAGAGTGCCAAAATCCTGCCGAGGAGGGTTTTTTTCCGTAATTTATAATTAATACAATCTTGTTCATCTTATGTCTTGTTAATCTCATCAGCGTTATCTTTGCTTTAATGTCCCAAATGACCATTAAAGAAATCTATGAATTTCCCCAGCGCTGCACTCACAAATGGATTCTAAGCACTACCAATGAAAAGACCTGCTGCTCATTAAGCACCATCTAATTTACACTGTCGTCTGGTTAAGGAGAGAAACCAGAGTCACGGCATGTGTAGACTGTCACAATAAATGTCAAATTGATGTTTTATTCCATGTATGAAGCTGGATGTTTATGGTTTCTATGAGTAGAACAGGGACAACAAATAAAAACACATGAAATGAGATGCAAAATGCCATGAAGGTCCAAATAGATGTACAAGACACAAACTAATGCAAAGAGATGCAAAAAGAAAAAAACAACAGAAAAGATAGAAAAGGTGCAAAACCACAGAAAATGTGCAAAAATATACCAAATTACAGCGGGGTGCAAATGTTTAGGCACCCCTGGTCAAAATTTCTATTACGGTAATATGAATAATAATGATGAAATGATTTCCAAAAGGCATGAAGTTATAGATGACACATTCCCGTTACATGTAATAAATAAATAAATAAACAAATAAAAACAGTTTTTATTTTTACATTTTACATTTTCAAAATAACAGAAAAGGAAAAAAAGACTCCAACAAAAGTTTGGACACCCTGCGTAGTTAACATCTCGTCAAACCCCCTTTGGTAAGCTGAGACCTTCATTAACCTGACAGAGTCATGGCCTGTTCACAGTCATCATTAGGAAAGACAGAGTGATGCAAATTTCAAATCGTTAGAAATGACCAAATTTATGCACCTGTCTAATTTTGTTTTGATGCATATTGCACATTTTCTGTTCATCCAAAAAAGCTCATTTCACTGCTATGATATGACTGTATCCATCAGTTATTTGATGTATCAAAATGAAATTGCTGATCCAAACACCTACTGATTTATAAATGGAAAAAATAGAAATTGTCAGGGGTACCTAAACTTTTTCATACCACTGTAGCAGGCTGTCTTGAATGTGTCTACATGCTAAATGCACTGAACTGCCCCCACCTGAATGGATGATTATATATTTGTGCTAATGATTGAAGTGTACTTTATAAGGTGACATGGGAGTGTATGTGTCAGTGGCAATGTAACATTTAAACTTGTGATCGACCAATATGGGTTTTTCAGGACCAATTCTGATTATTAGTAGTTAAGGAGGCCGATAACCAATATTTGGAGCAGATATTCATTTGCAGTAAAAGTGTAAAAAAATTGGCATAAAAATGTTGAATATTACAAACACTTAACTTGGTTTAAATGCCTAAAGCATGTTTATTTAACCAAACAAATAGAAAATAAATAGGCCCAGAAGTGCATGGATCCTAGACTCACAAGTTATTGTCGCAGTCGTGAGCTGTAGAGTTTGTCATATAACTTTCACACAAACAGACACTATTCTCCACATGACATACATTCAACCCGTTGCTAATACATAGTCTACTGAGATCAGGACCAGCGAGCTAATGTTATGGTAAAAACTAGTCAGCCTTCATCTCAGCGTAGCTTCCCTGCAACAAACAAGACTGAACTGAATTTCTTACGTGCTCTCCCTCAACCACACACATGCTTTTACTATCACAGACTGTTTGACTGTCAATTATTATCAGCACCTTCTTTCAAGTAATTCACAGACATGTCGGGAGGGACGTAAGAGGTACAGGAGGTACGTTAGCGGCAGCTAATGTTTACTCCGCTCCATTCTGCTGCACACCGTAACATTAGTAGACATAGAGCACTGGGATGTTTATTACAATTTCAAGAGAGTTTTCTGTGTTTACCTTCGGCACATGTTTGCGTTCTCCGGAGCTTTACACATGAGAAAACGCTACCTCTCTGCCGTGTGTGTGTGTGTGTGTGTGTGTGTGAGGATTTATATATGCTGTGGCTTGTTTTAACCAATCAGATGGCGCCGTGGGCGGAACAATACTGGAGACAGAAGTGGCAGGAGAGAGGGAGAGGGGCAGCTCAGTCAAAATAACCCAGTTTTTAATTGATTTCTTGATATCAGCCCATCATATTTAAAAAACACCAATACTGATATACGTCAAAATTCTCAATATTGGCGCCAATCATCAACCTCTAATTTAAACATATCAAAATAAATCATGTGAACAAAATATGTGGTCTTATCATTCTAGAGACACAAGAAAATGTTCAGCATTATAAATCATCATCACTAAATCTAACCATCTTTACAATAGTCATCAGTCTTCTGTGTTGTAGGGGTTTGATCTGTTGTATGAACCAAACCAAACTCCATCAGGCTTTACCTTTTTGCTCCTGCTGCTTTTTTTCCATTAATAAAAAGCTACAAAATGTCAGCTGCAGTGCACTGAGGCTGGATGGGTGTGTACTTTCATTACAGTCTCACCTCTGGGTTCTTCAGTTACATGTTTATAGTTATCTCCTGAGACATTATAAATTATATACTGATCGGGTGAATGGAGTTTCCATGTGTGTTATTTATTTATAAGGCTCATGGATTTATACATTTCGACGCCTTCTTAAAATAATTGCGCAAGTCATTTTTTCAGATTTTTCAGGAAACACAAAAAACTGAACCTGCCTAAGTCACACTGTTGGCATAGGCCATTATGTTAAAGGGATAGAATGGCATGATCTGTTTAACTGAGGATGTAGGAAATTTTACCAGATGTGGCCAGCATCATGAGGAGATGATTTAGGCAAAAAAAAATCATTTTTGTAAAAAAAATGACTTAGGCAATTGTATTTTAAGAGAGTGACTACTTGCTTTTTGACATTTTTTTCTCTGTCTGTGTTCGTCTCTGGGTACTCTGTGTTCCCTTTCTTTTTTCACCTTGTACTATCCATCTGCCATCCCTCCCAGGCTCGGTGAGTCTGCAATGCGATGTCGTAGGAAGGTGTGCGTGTCGAGTCGGGGTGACAGGGGAGAAGTGTGACACATGTCTGGCTGGCTTTCATTCACTTGGCCCTGGCGGCTGCAGGTGAGTGATACGCATAGTCATAAACACAGATACAGGGGCATATTGACACTCAAAAAACACTGAAAATGTGGTATATTTAAAATGGAATGAGCATTTAAAAACCAAAGCTACATATCAGTGTCAAAGGCTCCAGCAGAGGTGATAAATCGTTCTCATTTTGGAGTTTTACAAGTTTGATCAACCTAAAACACTGCCAAAAACAAGAGGATTTTCACTTGTCTATGTGACACATCTGTGAATTTGTGACTCTCTTATCAGCAGGTACCAAGACGTGGCAGCATGAAAACTAACTTCTTGCCGTTCAGACAACAAAAGCAACCAGGAGAGCAGTATTTTTACACATGGAAGCCTGGATGGAAAAAAGAATATTCAACTTATTCAAGATTTAAGCAAAAATAATTCAATAGTAACAGCAGAGCATTTCTTTTAAAGGTCCCATATAGTGGCTCGTTTATATCTGTACCCCTTACACGTGTCTGTTAAAGACTTCCGCAAGGGAGTCAACAAAATAACGTGTTCATTTGCTTTTTTGGTCTTTTTGCAAGTCTGTCACACATGCTGTAATTTAATTCAGAAGTGTTGGCAAATGGGCAAAAAGTAGGAGGCTGAACAGCAGGCCATTCCCAAAGTGACCTGGGATCAGATTACACCAATCAACCATGGCCTTATGACCACTGGCAGTCGAAGTGGTCATAATCTTATTTATTTGATTCCAGTAGCACCTGTGAGTGGGTCGGATATTTCAGGCTGGATGTATTTGAAACAAAAATTGGTGCACAAAAAATTGGGCAGCGAAAGGTTGCAAGCAACCTAAACAAGCATCTTCGAAACTGTGGGTCTTGTTTGGAGGTCCTGGAGCTGCAGTGGTCAGAACACCATGAGGAAGGATGGACAACTGGATCTTAATCCAGTAGCGTATCTAAGGGAATAAAACATTACTACCAAATAAAATTATGTAGCTTTCCCCTTTTGATGCCAGAACAGCTCTAACCCAAGGCGTGAGCTCTAAAAGACTTCTGAAAGCTGCTGTAATAAGTGGCAGCACATTACACATTAGACATTATAATAACACATACAGTACTTCAAATCCTGTAAGCTGTGAGTTTGAGCCTTCATGAATCTAACCTGTTTTTCAAATAGATTTCACTAATACTGAAATCTGGTTGTTCAGCCCTAGACCAATTTTGTTGGGGTGTTATCCACTGCAGAACACCCAACAAGATCTTTAGGTTTGGATGCAGTGACCCAGTCGTGTACCATCACAATTTGGTCCTTGTCAAAATTGTTCAGATTCTTAGTTTGGTCAATTTGCTGCTTTCAGACAAAAGCCATTGGGACGATATACCATATTTTCTGGATTAAAAGTCGCGGTTTTTTGCATAGTCTAGCGAGGGGAGCGACAAATACATCAGAGCGACTTGTATTTTGAATAAATTCAACTATAGGGTGTTCGTCACACTGACAGCTGCTAGAGGAGACGAGCCACGAGCTCTCCGTCAAGTGTTCGGCTGTGTGCGTTCCCCGAACAGATGTGACCTGTTCTGCAGAGTGACTAATACATATTTTTTTCTTCTTCGTTATGCATTTTTTGGCTCGTGCGGCTAACATACCACAGCGACTTTTCACCCGGAAAATACGGTAATCAACATTATGACCACTTCACCAGTTAAGGGTCATAATATTATGACTGATCAGTGTATATTGCCCACATAAAAATGCACTTTTTGTTGGCAATTGTTTACAAAAAGTAGCCAGGAATATTGTCAATATTTTAGCTTGAATATGATTGACTGAAACCTTCAATGTTTCAAAATGTTGAATTCTACTGGCTCGTGTGGGTGGGACTAATG
Organism: Pseudamia nigra; assembly: GCA_029823295.1. Lineage (NCBI taxonomy): Eukaryota > Metazoa > Chordata > Actinopteri > Kurtiformes > Apogonidae > Pseudamia > Pseudamia nigra. The sequence goes on along the minus strand of JAQQAE010005413.1, from coordinate 8,606 downwards.
CACTTTTATCATCTTGACTATGATTGGTTATGACCTATGATGTCACAAATCACCAAAAAAATCCAAACATGTTTTTCCTGTTGTCCACCTCATGTGGATTTCGCCAAAGTGACAGTGTTGATCAAGGTCATTTTCACTGCTTTTATTTTACATCCCAGATTTATTTCAACTTCAAAACCCCCACATAATGTATTTTCACAGTATGGGACCTTTAAATGTCATTTAAACTTTACTCTTCCTATGTATCACTCTTTAAATTTGCTAAACATATAATTAATATTATCATTTGCATGCTACATTATTATTATAATATCCGTATCATTCATCATATCTGACACCAGGGCTGTGCTGATGTTTAATCACCATGGTTCCATATTGCAACAATTGATTCCTGTATTCATTCTGTAAAGCAAGTCTTTGCTGGATGACATTATGTCTAACATGCATTTACAAGTACATAATATATGTGTATCCACACTTTGGCAAAGGTGCTTGATTGATTATACTGTATACATTTACATGATATGAATGATTACTCGATAGAACAGTTCAGTTATTTTTCAAAATGATTCATCTGTGGCTGTTACTCTGCTTTACTGCAATGTGTGATGACAGAAACAAAAGCATAAAGAGGACAAAGCAAGAAAAGATTAAAGAGGACATGAAACAATGACTAATGATACTGCACAGGTAGTAGCTAAGGTACTAGGTTGCACTTGTGTAGTGTTATAGTTTAGCTGGACTTTAGCCAAGATATACTACTGCAGTAAAATTTGTTACTCTTTTGAATTTAGCAGAAGAAATTCTTTTATGACACCAGTGCCATTTCTGTTGCTCTGTGTAGCAATGAAGTCAATAGTTTCTGAATATGGAATTATAGAAATGAGCAGAATCAGAAGAAAAAGTCCCTAGAAGTGCAGTATAGTAGGAAAACATGTATTAGCTAACCCAAGTGACAATATCTGTAGATATACAAGCACTGACAGCATATTCATATACAGTACTTAACAAATTTATAAGACCACCATCCAGTGTAAGGTAAATGCCGCAGCTGTCCTAAATAAACAGTGCTTAATTACCAAAATATTTTTTTATGTTTCTGTAATGATTAATCCACCAGTATATGCAGGCTTTTAATCAAAGTGGGCCAGGTCTGTCCACTTTAGTGGTACTTATAGCTCTATGCACTAAATTATGGAACTATCATAAGAACCGGAAACCAGATCATGGCTAAAATTTACAGCTGATTCTCCCAGTGGCCATTCAGCAGTCCTATTCTCCAGCCCAGAGAGTTTTTTAAGACACATCTGTGAAATTGTTGTTAGGACACCTGCAGGTGCAAAAAAGGAAATGACTCTATATTACCAATTTTTAAGACATTGAGGTTTAAACTGTTTTAAATTGCCAAAATGCACAAGAAATAGGTTTTAAAATTTGTAACGCCCCCTGCAGTGCTCAGTCTGAGCTATTACACCCAGCATATGAACCCACAGTTAGCTAATACACCAGTACTTCCTGTAGCAGAGTCAATAATCCTGGTTCCATCAGTCAAAATGACTGAAGTGAAATAAGGTCTATTTTCCTGATAATAAAGGGACTAACATTTTATTTTCATATCTCAACTCAGTAACATTAATGGTTGTTTCTTATCCTCCTGGAATGTACGTAATATTAGTTTAGATCCTTTGTGGAAAGGAAACCAATAGTCATATGGTGTGTAAACAAAATATCAACTGGCATAATTTTGCAGAAATGGTTGACTTCGTGCATATTTAACGAGTATAAACATCACACAGATAATAAGAGTATTAAAAAAAGATCATGGATTCAGAATAACAGAGCAACAAGCTACGTAGTAATGGCAATTGTAGAATCAGAAATGACAATTGTTCAGATGAACCTGTACAAAGCTTTTGATGACATAGGTCACAACAAGGCTATCAAGAAAATGAGAAGGTATGAGAGGTGCAGTTAAAATTACAGGAAACAGACAACAGTGATTACATTTACATGCATACTAGTCTTCCTTTATTATTCCGTATATAGCAATAGACTGAATTGGATTTGCAAACTGCATATGCCAACTGAATATTCTGAATCTGCTCTTTGTACAAATTGAGCATATCCTTATGAAGACGTGGCATAATCTGATATTCTGGTTTTAGGATTGTTTGACCATGTACTGTACAGCCGATTTGAAAGGCAAGTCTCACTAGCAGGTTTAAGTTCAGCTCTCAAGATCCTCTCTGGGACAGATGAATGCTCCATTATATTATGGGATAGGATAACAACATATTTTTGGATCTTTTTCAAGGCTATGTTTGAAAGAATCAAGAAGCAGTAAGTTAAAACAGAAAACTTTGAAGAAAACATACATTTAATCGTTGCATGAACAGCTGTGTGTAAACAGGAATATTAGTTGATGCTTGATTTTCATTGGCCATGGGAATGGAATTTTAGGAATTTTGTATTTCTTGGATCAATTGGAGAAGACAAAATATTGTGCGCATGGAAATGTAATCAGTCTCATTAAATTTGTTATTTGTGCAAATGATACAAATGCACTTTGCTTTGACAAAAACTTAAAGGAGCTTTTGTGTAACATTGATAGAAACTTGGAAATTCTCAAACCTTCTTTTGGCTGTTCCCTTTACGGGTCGCCACAGCCAATCCTCCGCTTCCTTCACATCCTGCCCTTTGCATCTTCTTTTCTCACATCAGCGAGCTGTCCTCCTTTCACCACATCCATAAATCTCCTCTTTGGACTTCCTTTTTGCCTCCTGCTTGGCAGTTCTACCTTCAGCATCCTTCTACTAGTATATCCACTATCCTTCCTTAGCACATGTCCAAACCATCTCAGTCCGGCCTGTCTGCCTTTGTCTCTAACACCGGAGCTGTCCCTCTCATGTGCTCATTCCTAAACCTGCCTATCCTCATCACCAAACAGAATCTCAGCATCTTCAGCTCTGTCACATCTGCCTCCTGTCTTTTCGTTATAGACGGTCTCACTACCGACTTGTAAACCTACCCTTTAACTCTCACTGCTGCCAACAAACCATGCGTCTCAATAATATATTAAGCTTTTTGGCAAAGCAAAAATAAATAATTGAGGAAAAAGTTCTAGTTCTGATTGATCACAGAACGTAGTGATTATTTCAAAACCAGTTGCAGTTTTGAATAAATCTAGGGAGATATTTGTTCATGATACCTGGTATATATTTTATCTATGTGTAGAAATTTTAAATTCTGCAGTTTTACTCCAAAAGCACCTTACATTATAATTCATAAGACCAGCTGCTATCAGTTGTTTTTCAAGTCTAATGTTATGAAATTCATCATTGTAAATTACTCCTAAAATGTGCAAATCATGCTCAAAGCGAGATTAGTGTTATTCCTAGACTCTGCACCAAAAAATCTTTTGAAAACAGGAGGACAAATGGGATCTGACTTATAAATCAGTTTATTGTGGAAAATGCTGAAAAGAGATTAAAGGAAGAGAAATTGTACTGTTGAGGTTAAATTATGAATTGCTGGCAACACGGTTTTGAAAATGAGTAATTCGCTTTTGGCTTATGAATGAAATATCTGCCGATGTGTTTGGAGGTCACATGAATATTTCTTTTTGTTTTGTTTTTTGAAGGTACTTTGAACTGATATTTTGCTCGTTAATACACATACTGTTCATTTTATTACTGACTATCCTGTTTATACTTATTGCATGATGTGGTGATGAATAAAACAAATGCATTCATTCATCTTTACTGATTCTTTCCTCCTCACCCTCGACTCAATAACACCATTTTACTGGTTGATTTGTCTGCTCGTCTCTTTATGATGAATTTTGGTGTGAAATCTGACTTTTAAAAAGTTGTATTTAACACACATTTGGATTCCTTGTCGACTTTGTCGGCCACTGAATATTGAATCAGATCAGAAACAATACAGCTCCCTGCTCTGTGATGTTACATGAAAACTCCTGCTGCAGCCTCCAAGTGGTTTCACAGTCTCCCATTCAGAAGCCAGACTGACCAGCTGACCACCGCCATCTCAGTCCGATCCAGATACCAAGCGGTTTCTTCCATCTGTTGCCATGATGACCAGTCCAACCTCCCTGCCTTTCAGAACTTCACAAGAATAGCTCAAAAAAACTTCCTGCATAATAAGGAATAGTTGTCTCGGCGCAAGAATAGATTTGTTCAGAAACTGGCAGAGTAGTTCACAGTGACCAAACAATATTTCAATGGTCCCATACAGTGTAAATAAATCTTTTTTGGTTTTGAAGCTTTTGTAAAGTCAATGGTGTAATCTAAAATGTGTGAAAATATGAAGCTGCTCAGTGCTATCCTGAGAAATCCACACATCAAGATTGACAACAGGGAAAACTAAACATTTTGAATGTTTGCAACTTGTGACATCAAAAGTGAAAAACAATCACAGTCCAACTAAATTGCATTAGTACCATCCCTATGAGGCAGGAGGGTTTTAAATTTCCTCAAGGTCTGATATCTTAACACTTAAAATTATATCTATTCAGCTTAAATGTGTCTCTTAAAGACTTTGACTCGATTTGATTTTCCATGGGTTTTGTGATGGCCTCACTGAGATTCTGCTATACAGTCACTGGATACTTTATTTGGCACACCTTCCTAATACTGGATTGGATCTCCTAACTATCAGAAGATGGCATACTGTGGTCATAAAGGCATGAACATGGTCAGTAGCAATACTCTGCTGTACGTCCATAGATGCTCTACTGCAGTGTTCGGTTGAAACCAGTAGTTATTTGAGTCACTGTTGCTTTTCCATCAGCTCAAACCAATCTGACCCTTTTTCCTTCTAACCTCTGTCATCAACAAGGCATTTTCATCCACAGAACTGTTGCTCACAGGACATTTTCTCTTTTGCAGACTATACTCTGTAAATTCAAGATGACAGTGCTGTGTGATCAGTAGATCAGCAGTTGGGAAATACTCAGACAAGCCCATCCGGCACCAACAACCATGTCATGTTCAAAGTCATGTAAATCACCTTCCCCATTCTCATGCTCGATTTAAACGTCAGCAGGTCACCTTAACTGTGACTACATGCCTTAATGCACTGAATTGCTGCTATGTGATGTGATGATTAGATATTTGTGTACCTAATGAAGTGGCCAGTGGGTGTATGCTCTGATTTTAAAGTAACCCTTGCACTTTTCATCAGAAATTGCTCTGACTGAGTTTTAGGTCATTCCCAAGGTGAAGTGGGATTATTTGTCACAAGGCCACTGTTAACTCAGAATAATGTACAGTACTTGTAAAAAACATGTAAGGAATATTGGTAGTTGGCTCATGGGGGTGGGACTAACTGAGCTTGACAAATTGGTTTCATTGACAGACTGAATAGTTGGTTTATAAACTGAAATTCAAGTTTGGAATTCTGCTAACTCATGGGACCAGGACTGCACTTTAGGTTAACTGTGATTAATTATGACTTGCGATGTCACAAGTTGCCAATAATGTGGATTTCTCAGGATTGACAGAACTGCACAACTTAATATTTTCACATCTTTGATTTACACCTCAGGCCTTGTAAAAACCTTAAACCCAATACAAATGCATTGTACAGCATGGAACCTTTAACATTTAAATTTTCCTGTGTCCAGTATCCCTGACTTTATTCAGAAAATTGGTAACAGGGATAATTTAAGGTGCAATATTCTGTATTTACAATAGCCTCGTGTCAGAATCTGTTCCCATGTCACCTTGGGAATGACCTTTAACCAATCAGAGAGTTTTCTGATGAAAAGTGGGCGGGTTCAGCAACTTACAGTGTAATCAGAATATGTGTGCCAGAGTTACCAATCAAATTACCTCACGTTATTTTGTCAACACCCTTATAAATGTCTTTAATAGATTCATGCTGTATACGGAGTACGATATGGGACCTTTGATGGGTGCCTAAAGGCAGGCATTTCAGTGGTCATAGCAAACGTCAGGCGTACGGATGATTGTCATAATTATTTTTTTCCTAATTGAGCCCTGTTTCAACTTGTAATTCTTAATTGATGCTTTACATAATTAACCCAGTACACTACAAGAATTAGCAGAGTGACCTTTAATGATTTTATTATAAGCACAAATACCTTTAATTCTGATCTATCAGAGGCTCTGTCAGTCAGAGTAAGGACATTTTTTGGTGTCCTTTGTTACAGCTTTAAGAGGAGCTGACCCTGCTGCATATATTTTGATGATAAAAATGATGAAAAGCACCCTCAAACTTGTTTTGACCTAAGAGCACTCTTCTAAATATGTATGCATATGAGCCTGCATATAAAGGTTTATGGTCAGGCACATGTCTATGTGTGCATGTGAGAAGTATGTTGCCATATTTATATTCATAGGAGGTCCATCCTAGCTCTCCCTGACCCTTCTCTACCTGCTGGGGGAATACTAAGTTGTGCTGGTGTTGAATCGCATATCAATGAATGTTTGGTGTTAATATTATTTTTTCTACCGTACAAATGTGGATGCTGACAACACACAGCAGACTGACTGAATAGAATAGTGACATTCAAGAGTTGGTTCGGATAAACAGGGCAGATGAACGATGGGGATATTTATTGTTGCGACTTCAAAGTGAAGCTTAGGATGACAGGGCATCACATTTATAATAGAATAAGATCCGCATCGAGAAGCCTCATGAGTGATCTTTCTCACCCCTCGTCATCAGTGGCTGTAGCCCGAGCTATAATGTTCTCAAGGCACACACATATGCGTTCAAACATGTACAAGCACACACCACTTTCTTTCATTCATGCAATAAAATCAGGGTGCTGAGCTGAGGTGTGAATTATGCAGACCAGTGGAGCGGAACCAACAAGAGATGGCTTGTCTTGGAATAATTGAATTATTTGTATTAGTGCCTCATTATAAAATAGATTCAGTATAACAGTTCTGAACAAAGGGAACCAATCAATGAAGGGGATCAAACAGATTTTGACACAATCGAAGTTGCAGCAAATCCATACATATAATTATTCAATTTTTCATTTGTGTATGGATGGTGCACTACATTCAAAGTTCATTTTAGATGGCAGAAAAAATGACAATGTATACTAAAAGTGTCTGCTCTGTATAAAGACTCTGGTTCAAAGGTCACATAGGCCCCTTTTATGCAAAATGAACTGTTGTTCGCATACCATACCATTTGTGTTCCCTGGAACCTTGGTGCCATCTAGTGAACCGGCCGCACTTACACCAGTTTTTAGATTAATTATTCTAATCACCGCTGCATCATCAGCAGGGTGGTCCTGCGTGTTTATTGCAGATGGAAACACATTCCGGTGTGTGGCTGTAAGCATTACCATGATGGCAGAATGCATGAGTTATCCAAAAACATGCTTGGATGTTATACTACCAACAAGAAGGCGACAAATAACGCTGCATGACAGATGACTGGTATGTTGGCGGCATTGCATTGCAGTGGGTTGTGTAGATTCCTCCATGTTGCTCTCTTTACAACGTGCTGTGTGGGCGTGTATGTACACACCCACTCATGTCATCATGGTTCGCACTTTGGGAACCTACTGTTCTCTGGTTTGAGCTTTCAAGCTGTGAACCAAGGTTCCAGGTTCTGAACAATGTTGTCGTTGATGAAAATGCTCAGAACTAGGTTTGTGAACCAGAACTGTGCCATAAAAAGGGGCCATACTTACTTATTCATCTTTATTTGGTTTTGAGGTTGGAAAAAATAGCTTGTTCAGTGCTGCCAGTCCTGAGAAATCCACTCAAGAGGATGGACAACTGGAAAAAAGCCATTTTGAATTTTTTTGATTTGTGACATTTCATAACCAAGCCTGGGTGCATTCATCCTGCCCCCTCCCCCATTAGCTATAAGCCAAATTTTAAAACATCGCCTGTTACCAATAATCATATTCCAGCTACAATTAGTCCACCTTTGCAAGCATTTATTCATATTTTGTTACAGTAGCCTTATAGCAAAATATGATCCCTGGTCATCTGCTGTCCAGCCAATCAGAGCCTGAGTGGTGGAGTTAAAAAATACCCCTGAAAAACCAAGGAAAAATGAAATCAGCACATTTTATTTGGCCAAAACCTATATAAAAATCTTTAATAGACACATATAAGTGTATTGCAGTGGAACCCCGGGTTACGAGTGCTATGACATAAGAGTTTTTCAGGTTACGAGGAAGACATTGGAAAAATTCTGTACTGGCTCACTTGCAGACCTCGAGTTAAGAGTAAAATAATTCCTCTCAGCTTCTGTTGGCACAGTGCCACTGGAAATTATGGGGGCACTCTAGCGCAGTACAGTGGAAGTGGCAGAAGAATAGGAGAAAAAGAACAGAATAGAACATAAACACTGAAAGATTAACAGAAATGGCTCAACTTTTTGAGGAGAGACTGTGCCATAGATTGTATATTTTAGTGTCATCTTTGAGACAAAAACAGGATGCAACCAAATTTGTATGAATGGCAAGGCTGCCAGCAGAGCGAACGGGAAGCTGACTGCTAGCCTTCGGATGTACTAAAACTTCACCAAGCAGTGCTAAACAAAATCATATTACAGTGTTGTTAGTGTAAACACTTACCCACAACTGTAGT
>JAQQAE010005412.1:0-17656 GCA_029823295.1 Pseudamia nigra | reverse complement strand
TATTTTTGTTCTGAACTGCGACAACACATTCTCACTCCTGAGTAGTCATATGCTGACAGTGGGTCACATCCCAAGTCATCATGCGTTCATGTGGAGAGCATCCACTTTCATCAGTACAGTATGTGATGTGCAAGGCAATGTGTTACCATCTATCATTCAGGCCACAGCTTGCGAGTAAGTGGAGGTTGGGGTGGTTGTGGAGGTGCACCAAAAACATGGATTTGCATGTGGGAAATGGGGAACGACTCCCTTCACCCTGAGGAATCCGCACCCTGACCACACCTTCCTGCCACTCAGAAAGTAGCTTTCAGAACATCTCACGACAACGGTGCACAGTTACCATGGTGGTCTCAGTCATAGTACGATGTGCTCGGGCACTCTGTACGTCACTGTGTGACAATTTAGGAGTGAGAATGTGTAGTTGTGTACAACCCCAATTTCAAAGAACTTCACCCAGGAGGAAAAATGCACATTAAAAAATAATGCTATTTTTACTATGAAAATTTGCCATGATTGTTATTACACTGGTCAGCTTTTTTCATTTAAAAATATCCTGCTGTTCTTCAATTTTGGATGTGCAATACATAAAAAGTAAAAATAAGTTTAAAAGACAAATCATGAAATACTGTGTGTTCATGCTGTCCACAATGAAATACCAGTCAATATCACTACATTATATTTTAACTTACATTTTTCAGCTTTATGAGAACTGAGGTTGCACATTATAGCATTGACCTGGTATTGCAAATCATAGAATGTCATCATTGTTATATTTATGCAACTCAATGAGATCTGTTTAATGCTTTCAAAGACAATACTGATGAAATTTTTTAAAAAAGTAACACTTGGGTGGATTTTAACTTCTAAGTCCATCTAAGAATCTAAGGCTACATCCACCATGTAGCCTTATATTCAAACACAGACACTTTTATATTTATTTAAAGTACAAAATCAAACCATTGCTGCTCTGGCCTTTTCATTAATTGGTCCAGAACCTAAACTTTCCCCTCCCCAATCACAGTAATCACACAGAGCAGTAGACGCACTGAACACTGATCCCCCTCTGGGATTCAAACCAACAACCACAGTCACAACCTGCTTTACAACTCATAATTAGCACAGGGAGAACATCTCCCATTTGGGAGCAACACATGAAAAAAAGCAACACTATGTGCATAAAGGATGTTGATAATCCTCCAGGAGCTCACCTCGGGTATGGACAATGTCCCTGTAAACACATATGCTTGAACAAATACACAGGCGCGTACACACTCCCACAAAGCAACTTAATTACAGTGCAAGCCCTTCATAGAGCTGTGAGCTCATTTGATAGTACGATCACCTGATCGATGAGGAGCAACCACAGAGGCTTTATTTAGGTCTGCCGATCATTAATACCGGTACAGAGCAGTGGTGGAGACCTGTTGAAGAGCACCAACGCAAAGGTTCAGACAGGACCAGCCAAGTGTGAATCTGAAAAACATGATACAGACAGCTTAAGCCTCCAAACAGCAATAATTTGATTCATATCAACATATTTCTTACTTGGATGTTGTGGCAGACTTGTGCAAAAAACAGTATAAAAGTTCTCACAGTAAAAATGTAACTGGCCAGTATTTTATTCAAAACGATTTTTGACTCTCAGTGGAAGTTGAAAGAAAACAGGATTACTGATTATTTGTGGTTTTACATCGTGTGTAAAAGAAGCAAAAACGCGAAAGACACAAAAATCACAAAGGACAGAAAAGGTAAATAACCTTTAAAATGACAAAATATGACATAAGAGCCACAAAAAGACAAAAACAAAGTATACAAGGAGATAAAAAAATATAAAAAAAAAGGATGTAAATGATACAAAAAAGCAACTTTATGCACTCAAAAAAATGTCATAAAAGTAAAAAAGTCATATTAAAAAGTAAAAAGACTGAAGAAATTATATGAAATATGCAAGAAGGGGAAAAATGATGTAATACACAGAAATAGATACAAAAAGATTAAAAATGTGTGCGAAAACTTGTGCAAAAAGATGAAAAAGAATGAGTGACAGATGAAAACAAAGTATGTACAGAACACATAAAGGTGCAAAAAGACAAACACAATGTAAAAGACACAAAAAGACCAAAAACATGCAAAAAGCAACATGAAAGACAAAAAACCCAAATATGGAGCAAAATGCTGTAAAAGACAAACATTCCATCAAAGAGGTAGAAAGAAAAAATTTGATTCACAGTTTTAAATAAAGCAAACCTGAGCAAAGAAAAAAATGATCATCATCATTAAATATAATATTGATTATAGAGTATACCATATGTTATGATGATGGTAAGTCTCAATGTATCACCCAGCTCTTCTTTGGAGTAAAAAACACCATTTCTAACACTGTGTGCATCTAATCTCACACACCTACTGCCTTCACCTCACAGTATTGATTGTTATATAATCATTGACAGAGCAATGAGTAGAATGAGATTCAATTAAAGGCCGGGCCTACTGACGATTAGCTTTGTCATCCACCCATCACCTATGTTGCACCAATAGCTTCCAATTAATGGGTAACTAATAAATGAAATAAATGACCAGTTGTTTCTTGGTTACAAAGGCCTGAGATGAGAGTCTGGGCTCTGACGCTCGAGGCAGCACACTTCACTGTTTGCATTAAAGTGTCGTATAAAAGTTTATCCCATTGTGTGGCATGCTTGCTGGCCCACACTGGGGGCTTACTGTCACAGGGCTAAGTGTGACCCCTTTCAGGCCCTTTGTGGTGCAGCACACTTCTCTTGTGTGAGGAGAGGTGGCGGGTGAAAGAGAGGCAGCCTTTCGGAGGGGGTTTGGGGACGAGGAGGAGGGTGAGTGTTGGTAATAATGAAAGAGCAGGCACGTATGACCAACAATGGACCTGGTGGATTATGGTCCAGACAAAGACAGTGTTGCAGTAATTACAGTGCAAACACCTCAGTGTGTGTATGTGTGTGCTTGCTGCCTACAGCGTGTGGATTGGGGCAGAAGGCATTAGCAGCTGTGTCTCGGATCCTTATTACTGTAAAGGGATGATGTGTGGGGTCACTGATGATCCAGAAGACAGAAAAACAAGGGAAACGTTTTGTTGTTTCCTCTGTTTTATCACTGCTCATTTTGAACCAATGCTGTGTTAGGTTATGTTAGTATAATTATGGGAAAAGACACTTTTCAAAAACCTTAAGGCCCAAAGTAATTTAATGTTCGGTCATTTGAAAGCTTCACAAAATGTAATGTATTGAATTGACTTAAAAGTTTTATTCTTAATTGACATAGACTACGTCTTGATATTGGTGATGTTCACTGGTTATTATTTTGATGTTTGTTTTGAATCAATTCCTTCTGCTAAACTAAGGTAAACTAAGGTAAACTGAGCTAGCTAAGATAAGATAAGATGAGATAATATAGCTATGATATGATAGCTAAATGAAGATAAGATAGCAAAGATAAGATAAGCTAAAATGAGATAATACACTACCAGTCAAAAGTTTGGGGCCACCCCAGATTTTTTTAATATGTATGTCAAACTGGCCATTGTTTCTCTAACCTTTTGGTATAAGTAGAAAAACCATTTAAGTGACAACCATTGACTGTTCTGGGAAAAAGTGAAACTTCATCTGAACTATTTAAATGTTTTTGAACTGCTTGTAGTTCATTGACAAGCACATACTTTAACTCGTTGTTCAGGATGCCCACTACGTGTTCAGTGATTAAAGCAAAAGGAGGGTATTTTGATGAAGCCAAAGTTTGGGTTTATTTTGATAGAAGTTGGTGTTATCGTTGTTAAATTGATATAATTAATGTTTCTTATAAGCACTTTTATAAATATTGTTTTTTCTTTCTTTGCATGAAAAATGGCCAGTTTGACATATATATTAAAAAATCTGGGGTGGCCTCAAACTTTTGACTGGTGGTGTATATCATAGATAATATAATTAAGCTAAGATAAGATAGCTAAGCTACAACACATAAAATGAGATAGGCTAAGATAAGATAAGAAAAGATAAGATAATACAGCTAAGCAAAGCTAAGATAAAATAAAATAAGATATCTAAGATACAATAGGTAAAATAAGGCAGACTAAGATAAGATATGGTAAGATAAGATACAGTAGCTAAGCTAAGATAAGCTAAATTAAGATAAGATAAATTTGAATTTCAGTTCTTTTTTTCCACCAGCATAGAATGGTTATGAAGCACCCAAAAAGCATTAAATAGAAAACTTCAAAACAGTTCAAATTATTTTCGTGTCTTGACATGGTCTTGTGAACTATTGTGCTCAACTGCATTTTGGCATCAAGCCTTCATCCGCTAATTTCTGATGAAACGTGCTGCACATTGTTTTAAAGGTCCACATGACTGAAGACATTTTAAATGGATTGGTTTTTTTATGTTTTTTAGTACAGTACATACATACTCTATAAATACCACTTCGAGGAACACTTCAAATACACACATTTTTGATTGCAGCATCCTGTCCTCCTCCAGCACTTTGAGCTTTGGTTATGAAACACTACATATTTCATGATGAAAAAAAGAGACTTTCAGCGATTGGTATGATTCACAGTGATGTATCTCACCTCCATCTGGCTTTAAGGTTGGAGAGTAACTCACATGTTTGAATGCTTTGTTGAAATATCACTTCAAGCAGATTAATGAGCAAAGGGGTTAAGATAAGGCAAATAAAAACAGAGCTACCATCCTCCTGTGCCTGCCTTCATCATTAGATCAGATTCTCAAAAGCAGGCAATCAGAAATCATTGTTGCTGTTTTACCTCAATCTCTCCGCAGAAACCATAACAATTCAACATGAAAATCATCTTGAGCTCTTTATGTCATTGGGAAAATTTTCAAATTGGTAGATTAGGAGCCTGTCGGAGAGTTGAGCTGCAGCAGGATCTATCCCTCCCTGTCTCTCTCTGTCTGTGCTTGTATCCTCCCTGCTTAGGCTGATTATCAGAAGTGGCCCATTTACAGTATGGCTGGAAGGTAATTAGTGGGATGAGCTGGCCAGAAGGATCCTCTTCAGGGGTTAAGAAGGCACATGCACAAGTAGCTCTGGCTTCTGAAGAAAAGGAGGGCTGTGTGAGTCAGGGTGGTATGACAACAATAAGAACAGGATTTTCTTTTTGATTCATCTGAGCAGGACCCACCCTGCTCACAGGAAGAGAAGGGACAGTCAGCTTAATGATTTTCATTGAGCAACTCCCAACAGCTGTCCCTAAACCTTGATTTTGGATCAGATGTGGGGATTTACTTGTCTTGATTTGTCTTGAATTTATAGCAACTCTGGAGCTGACAATGAATCAAATTTAACTGCTGCTTTTCAATTTTTTATTCTTCCAGTTTTCCTAAAATTGAATTGTTTTAAACTTTCTATTGTTAGATATGGACATTTACACCTACTGCGCCCACTCATATTGTATTGCGTTGATTTTTGCACTTCTTAGGTAAGGTTTTAGGCAACAGCAATTGTTGGTGTGAGACCTGAAAGGTCTATTCATTTAATTTACAATGGAAAAGAGACAAAGATTTGTGATCCAAACAAATATTTTCCACTTACCCATTTTCACTGCCATTTTAGGCTGTACCGACAGTCATGTAAAGCATTTAGTGCACTTAATGGTGTTTTTAAAAAAATGTCCTTAGAATGTGCATTTTAAATTTGAGTTCATGATACAATGGGGATGCTTCATTCTACTGTGTCCAAAACCCCCTGATATTCAGCCGTAAATCAAATGAGCTGTTTCAGTGTGAGCTAATGTGTGACTAAACCTATTTCCTGTCTGTGCCATGGATACATCATATAGACTCTCCAGTGCTCTATCCCAGGATGTCAGGATGGTTTTAGTGAGTTGGATGGGTGCAGAGGACTGATGGAAATCCAAGTTGTTCCAGGTTGAGTTATCTGAGTTGAGTAAGAATTTTGATTCGTTAACATTATTTTAGAGCCCTCTGATTGATTTTGACAATAGGAAAATATATGAAACCTTATTTTTTCACAATATGTCTCAATAGAAATGTCTCACAACCAAAACACAATGCTGTTAGACATTTCTATTTTGTGGACTGGGTAAATGGGTATTACTCTTTTTGGTTGTTTAAGGTATATATAAAGTATATTATCCTGGCAATTCTAGTGTTAGAGTATTGTTTCTTAACCCCTGAAGCCCCAGCCTCTTTTTAGGCCTCTTTTTTAAGAATTTGATATTTTATGTTGGTGTTGGAGTTGTGTTTGTTGTGTGTAAATATGACTTATATGTGCTTGAATTAATATGATGTGTAATTTGGATATACTGTATTTTTTTATGTGATTAGTGCAGTGTTTTATTCTTTCTATCACAGAGCAGCCCCACAGCTGGGGACTGTAGGGGTCCCTCAAGTAGCCAGAGTCCCCCAATTTGGGGACTGTAGGGTTTAAGACATATTAGTATGTTGAGCATGTTTCTCTTTAATCAATGAGTGATGTAAAGATAAAGCAAAATGAGTCTCACTGGCTTTCAACTGATATGTATTGTTCCTTTTTCTTAATAATAGTTTTGGCTGCTTGGTGAACACAGTGGTGAGAAATACAGCTATCTGCAGCAATTACATTTCCTTTTCAAAACAAATAGACAAGCAAAATAAATCAGTTTACCATCTCTTTCCAAATGATCAGATCTGCTATATGCACTGCAGATACACTGTATGGTACTCTAAGACCTGTGAGTACATACTTATGCAAAGAGGCAACTCAGCAGGCCCACATTCATCCCCTCTAACAAATGATGCAGACCCACCGATTAGGTGCTGATGGTGATCACCTTAGCCCGAGGGCCTGAAACACACACACATACTTCAGCGAGTAACTTAAGCCTCTAAAGAGCAATTATTCCATTCATATGGAGGTAATTGTGTTCCATGAATATGAAATGTGTGACAGTCCCTCCTTTAACATTGTGATAGTTGTATGTATGCTGCTGCAGGAGGACAAAGCCCTAAGGGTTTTGCCCATTTCCATATGTGTTAGGGGAACTGAAGAGGGCTTGAGATAGGCTCCTGTTTACAGTAAACTAGTCTCTTCTGAGCCTCTGGAAATATATACATGCTGAGTAATGGAACTAAACTACTTTTTCCCCAGTTCAGACCAGAAACTCCATCTCCATCTTGATCCACACCATTGTAAATTCTTTCATCACGCTTTTCTGCACTGATTTTTTATATAGCTTCACAATTCCGTTCAGTTTTTCTGTTTTATTTTATGAAGTCATATTGTATTGTGTGCATCTTTATAAACAGACACATTTCTCATAATGTGAAAACTTTAGAACAATTGTATTTCTGATTCTGATTCTCAGGAGACTATGCAATATACCATACAATGAGTAGTATGATAACAGTAAGTGATTCTGGAGAGGCTTTTGAATCATTGATTACTGCTTCATGAGCTACTATTACTATTTGTAAAACGGATGGTAAGCAAAGTTTACAATATACAGTATATATTAGTACTTCCAATTGCTCATCTGGAAAATATAACAGAATAACCCACAAATACTTCATAGTTACACCTAGTTGAATATTCACCATAGCTGAAATAGAAATTCAAATTAAATGCATACGTTTACCTCATGTTAGGTTCTTCATGCCACTCAGACAATATATGTCAAGTGGAATGGCATTTAAAGTATGCACAAAATTAGTTGTGTAACTCAATTTAAAAAATACAATAAGATGAAAACAATATATGACGTGATGTGAATGACACAAAAACAAAATAATTACAAGGAAATAGAAAAATATGGCATTGAACAGCCAAAAATTTGCTACTAATAATCAACTAATGCCTGATAGATATTTGACTTAAATACAGTATATACATTTACTTCAAAAGGAGTAAAATTACTCATGTAGCTCAACAGAAAAGAAGCAAAAAATAGAAAAACAATGTAAAAGTTACAACATGATGTAAATGCCACGAAAAGATGACATAAAGGATGCAAAAGAACTACATAACGGGGTATGTATTCCTCAAATATACAACCCAGTTCACAATAAAACAATGTAAAAGACATGAGGCACAAATAGACAAAAGCTACGTGAAAAAAACCATAAAGCCATAAATGATGAAAAATAGGAAATTATGAAAAATGGATGAAAAAGACACAAAAAGACAAAAACATTATGAGAGATTAAAAAAATGATGCAAAAGACACAACTATTCACACTAGCACATAACAGAAAAGTAAATTAAATACATACATTTACTTCAAGCAGATAGGAGTTTAAAAATATGTGGAAAATTACTTATGCGACTCAGTATGAAAGATATAACGTGTTGCAAATAATACAAAAAGACCAACAAAAGATGCAAAAGGTTGAAAACAATGTAAGAGATGCAAAAAGATGCAAATGCCACAAAAATCTAAAACAATAAAAAACACACAAAAATATGTAAATAACTCGCGTTTAACTACTTTGCTATAATCTAACTTAACAGAATGACATCAACCTGTCATTTGAATTAAAATAAATAAAACCAGTCACATGTTCCCGTTGCTTTGTCGGTCATCACCTCGAGGCTGTCTTTGCAAATTAAATCTATGTGTTTTCAGTCTTAAACATCTCCACAGGGAACAGAGTTGTCTTTTTATAACAAGCCACATATTTGTTAATGTCCCCGTGATTTATTAGGAAAAGGAGTTTTAAATGGCTTTTGTCATGGAGGCGTCTGTGAAAGTCCACTCATTGGGTGACCTGCTCTACTAGTCAGGTTTTTACAGTCGATGGTCGTGGGTTTACAAAGGAGGGGGGTGAGGACTTTAGCATTAGCATGGGGCCCAATCTGCTGGAATTGCTCTGCACTGTAGGGGGGCCTCGGGGTTTTTATTTTCAGGCCCTTGCACTTTTTAACACAATTACTACCCTGACCTTTTGCGTGCTTTATTTACATGCATCAGTCAAAGTTCCCAGTGGCAGGCTTTTCTGAATGGCTCAAGTAATTTGGAAGCAGCTCTGGCCAAAGACGCCAGAATGTTCATGTGACAGCTAATTGAAGAGGATCCCTTTCCTGGAAGCAGAATGTGTAAAACAGTACCACAGAGGGTTATAGTTCAAACATAGAGTCCTCTTATATCTTCTAAGTGCTGCTGTAAAACCATTAGCTGATGAAACTGTGAAACAACCCAACAGGCCTGGATCACTGGGCAGAGGCGATTCTAGGGTCTGTTGGAGCCCTTGGCAAAAAATCACAGTCCCCCCACAAGAAGCATTCATAAGAGCACCTCAATTTCAACTTGTGAATATGTTTCTTGGACAAAGCTTTCACTATTTGTCATGTACCACTACGTCTTTATTACATAATTTACATTTAAATTGACATGGACAAAGTCATGTAACATAGTTCTATGCCAGGGGTCAGCAACCTTTACAATGTGAAGAAACATTTATGAATAGACATAAAATATTATGTGTTTACAGCTGCAAAAAAATATTTAGACCCTTCACATATCACATGTGACACATGCTGTAGCTGGCATCATGTTAACCCCAATTTGGTTATGATTTTACTATTTGGTAGGCAAGCAATCCCACTAATGTTCTTCTCACTCTTTATTAGTGGGATTGCTGACTTATTTATTATAGATTATTCCACACCTTTTTCGGACCGATAAACCCAACAGTTTTTGCATGATTCACACCATTCAAGCACCTTCTCGTCAACTTCTTTTGGGACATTTTGGGTATTACTTTTCAGAAATCTATCTTGTGTCGTTTTCAAATAGTTTAGGTTTTTTCACAACTTTTTTTTCCATAGGAAATGAATGGAGAACTCAAATGGAATATTCACGACTAGAGTGAGAGGTGTAACTGACAGAGTGGAGAAATGCTCTAAAATGATCAAAGAAATTTCTGCTAAAACTGTGAGTACTCTGAGACTGAGAGTATATACATCCAACTGACACATTGAAACCCTTTATAAACTGGAGGAGAGATTTCTGCAGAGTTCCCTTTTTAAGTATGCCAGCTTGGACACAATTTCCACTTACCCTACATAAATTTGGTATCAGTGTGTTCAGACAAACCTTGTGGTCGTGGTGGTGCCAAGATGTGGCTGATTTGACCAACTGCTTGGTCCATGAGAGCACCTGTTTGAGGTGTAGATGAAGGCTGGATTTCAGTCTGTCACTGCTTAAAACTGACAGTTAGGTCAGCAGACACAGCACATCTTGCAGGACAGACGTTATAGCAACCAGAATGATTGACAAGTGGGGGTCAAAAGTAATTGAACAACTTGGAGCTTTCTGTATTTCTGCATAAATATGACCTAAAACATCATCAGCTCTTCACACAAATCCAAGAATGATAAATTACCAAATATACCAGACACAGCAACATTTGTCATATTCCAGAAAATATGCCAATCCAGTGACTTACAGAATTAGTGTGTAAGCGATAGAGAAAAACTTTAATTTGTTACTGTTCCATCTACTTAGTTTGAAATCAGTTTGATCAGTTTAAAAGCACACACTAATTCAAAGCCAAAAATGAAAACTAAAGCAACAAGCCTTTTGCTGTTCACATCTGTTTTCAGCTGCTTGTCTCTCACTGAATCAGTGCCACATGCTTCCTCTATGCAGGCCACACACAACCTCATTCCACATGTGATGGAAGAATTCAGAAATCAAAACCTCTGCCTGAACACAATCAACCAGCTACAACTGAGATTTGAACCCAAATCTCTTGAACATCAAGCAGACTACCTGATGCCAATAACACAGCAGCACAGTGATTAGCCATAAAGTAATTATGGTCAATATGGTCAACTGTAAATGTCATCAGAAACTATTTGTGTTTTTTCCCTCAGTCTTATCTGTCCACCTCTTGTCCTGTGTTAATGTTATATACCTGTAGGGCTTTGAGGATCAAGCATTCCAAAACAATTAGATTGACACTGGCTACAGGAAGTCTCAACTAGTGTTGTGCAAAGGATGTGTGGTTTTCATCTGGGAGGCCAGGGTCCAAAGCTGAGATGAGGTGAGGTAGTTGGGTGATCTATTGATGTGTTTTTATGAGCAATTATATACAGTGGAATTTTATAGTTCCACTGTTCATGATGCTGAGCTATCAATCATCTATAGACTATGGATCTGTCCATGGTGCTAAAGTGTCTATGTTTTATAGTCTGGAGCTGTCCATTGTGCCAAACTGTCATTAATAAGCTATGGAACTGTCCATGGTGCTAAAGTGTCCATCATTATGGTCTGGTGCTGACCATGGTATTAAACTATCTATTATTACAATCTGGTCCATGGTGCTGAACTATTTATCATTAGTGGGATTGCTGACTCAATTTCATAACTTTTTGTTGTTGTTGTTGAGTTTTTGTTAATTTTTGTTCATTTATTCACTAACTTGCTATATGTGTTTATTTTGGGTTTCATTTTATTAATATTGTTTATGATTTTGCCCATTCAATTTGATTAATATTTTGCTCATTTTTGTTTAATGGCATGATTGTTTTGTTCATTTTATTCTCATTTGCATTCATTTACTGAAAAGTTTGACAACTTTATTGATAATTCAATTACTTTTCTGATCACTTTGCTAATTTTGTGGATGATTTTGTTTGTTTGGTCAATTTATTGTTTTTTTTTGTGGTCATTCCAGTTCATTATTCACAACAAAATATGATCAATGTCCACTGTTACATACAATATCTCATGATCTTTTACATTAAAAAATAATTTCTATGCTTTGGATTTTTTTAGTTTGAGGCCCATGGAGATGCCACAATTTTATTTTTAGTGCCAAGCTCATATTTTCTCTGGAGTCCCAGGATTCCTAGCAGCACCTGTGATTTCCAGTTACAGATGCACACACCTTACTGTCTATAAATACTGTGTTTTCCCGTATGATGGATGTGTCCTCCAGGAAAACATGCAATAATACTGCCTGTATGTCCATGTAAACAGTGGGGGATGGGCCTGTGTATCCATGTAAGTTTGTGTGATTCTGTTTAATAGCTCCACAGACAGACACAGCAAGCTGAGAAGCAGACAGCGCTTCATTAGTGATTCCTGTAATGTCAATAAAGTTTGGATGGTTAACAGGAAGAGTGTGGGAGCAGGACGGAGATGCACGCCAAGGCCACATGAAGCGTCAGACCAGGTTGGTGTTGGAGAGGATGAAGATGTCATTACTCATCATCTTGGGGAGGTTGGGGGGGGGGGGGTTGCAGCAGCAGCAGCAACAATATCTGTCGGCACACGTTGACCAGTATTCAGTGAAAGAGTCTGGGGGTTAATAATATTACTCACCCTGGCCATTTTTGTTTTCCTAAAATAGTTGTTTTTGTTTGCAAACAAAATAGTTTAATATTTCTAGATGAAACTAGCCTGCTTGAAATGCTCCAGCACTCTTTTAAATAGCAATTGACACACAATCTGTAAAAATCAATTTATTTTTCATATGGAGGCAATAATTTTGACCTCAACTGTTTCTCTGCCAGTGTCCGATTCTCTATTGAGATTCGATGTAAGATGGTGAATATTAAAAAACTTTATTGATTAGGGGAAATTAGTATAGCCTTTCATTTTTAGATGATTAAAGGTGACCTGCCCATTTTTAGCAAGTTAATGTTAATCTTACATTGCCACAAAATATGCATTCAAGTTTCATACTGTTCATTGTACCGTGTGTGTGAACCCGATATTTTTGGTTCATTTTCAAACATGCCCCTTTGTTGCCTGTTGAAAAATGAGTGACTGTGACCACACCCCTTTTCCATGACCATGCCATTTTCTGTGACCACACCCCTTTTTGTCATTCCCATGGAGGTCTTAATTGAAGCGTCCTGCTCTGGTCCATCATGATCCTGGTGGTTCTGATAGTTCTAGTGGTCCTGGAGGACTGAAGGCAGGGACTTTGTATTTGTGACATCACAAAAGCACAGAAATCAAAATGGTTTGGTTTTGGCCAAGTTAAATGAAAAGCAGCTGGATGTGTTTCACGGGTTAGCTTTATTTTCATAGCCCAGACCCGTTTTATCATAGAACAAATGAAACTCTGATTTGTTTATTTTAATTATTACTAGATAGTTTCCCAGCATCGCATGATCTTAGCTTATGTATTACTGGTAAGCTGGGTTTTATTATGGAGGCTCATTCATTTTAAATTAGTAAACCAAACATTTCAGTGTCTTTTACAAGGTTTTTACTTCACATTTAGACACAATAAAACCCTTGTGGTGATGACAAATGTTGACTCCTCTCTACTTCTTTACAATGGAGCATTTATTTTAAATCCCAAATTTATTTAAACCCAAATCCAATTAAATTAGAGGTTAGAATTGTTTTAATACCCAATGTTCCATCCTAAAAGAGACACTACATTCAATTGTTTGCAAACTGAATGGCTGCAGAAAGACTTTTTCTTTAAAATGTAACAATTGAAGCAGTTGTCATCATGATGTCCTAACTTTAAAGATATATTTTTTGGGGTGTTTAGCCGTTATTTTGGTAGATGCAGTAGAGACTGGAAAGGTGGGGGAAGGGTGTGGGGAGTGACATGCAGCAAAAGGCCATGGATTGGATTCAAACCCGGGCTGCTGCAAATTGGACTGAGCCATGTGGGTGCACACTAGGTGAGCCACTGAAACACTCGAAATCCTGACTTTAGTCTTATGAGTTGAGTAACAAATCCCCAGAAGTTTCCTTACAACGTGAACATTCAGAGTCCTCATTTTTCACTTCAACTCCTTGAGCATTCATTTAAATTTGAAATGGGTTATTTTTAAGGGCTGGGCACGAGCAAAATCTCAAAGTTTCCATGATCTAGAGATGATTCACAATTGTTGTTTTTTCCAGTTTACATGAACCCAAGACATAACATGATTCACAACATGATTCAGAACTGAAGAAGGTTCCTGGATAGGTAGCGAAACATCTTCAAACCAAATTTCCAGTCCAGTCGACAGAAAGAAAGCCACACACCTTGGATACTATAACCTGGATGACTGAGAATCTTCACAGACATAACATGATTCACGTTTTGTGGACTAAAAATATCTACTATATATATGCAATACATGCAAACAACAACCATAACAACAAATCAAGCTCCGGTAAAGGCTTCACTCTGCATAAGTTATTAAAACTGCAAATACTTTAGAGTAAAAATAGCAATATCAATTATCACAAATCATCTGGCTGCATTTTGATTTTTTTGTTGTAGGCATTTTTAGCATTTTAAGAAAGAAAAAAATTCAAATAATGTTAATCATTTAATATACGACCCACCTCAGTTCTGTTATGGATAAAATGAGGGAACAAACAGTGAGATAAACTGATGCACTGGCTTGGTCTGTGTTTGCGGCTGAGAAGCCTGAGGTCAAAGCGCCATCTACTGGTCGTCGTTACAAAAACACTGCAGTCCTGCTGGTGTGAACTGTACACTAGAGGGCGCTGTGGTATTTGTTGTCTTTTTCAAACCCCTTCTTTATTATTTTATGGGACATTTTAATCGTCATTCTGTGTCTTCAAGGCCCGAAAATACATATGCGGCATTTCCATAGGACTCTGTGTTAGAAAGTTTAATATCAACTCATGTTACACCTTTTCAATGAAGATGAATCTATGTTTTACTTTTAAAATGTCAAAGCTATAAAGTTCATTTTGATTTAATGTTCCGAATGAATTAGATTTTTAAAATGACAAAATAATCAACACCATGAAATAATACGAATCTTAAACAGAAAATATCAACATAAGGGGGCTGCAAAGTGAATTCCAATGAACAACACAGTCAAGAAAATAGAGAACATATTCAAGAAAATGAACAAAACTATATAAATGTAAATAAAAGTGAAGAAAAATAATGAAGGAAATGCATAAAAAACATAACAATTAACAAAAAAATGAATAAAATAAAATAAAAAATGAAAAGTGAACAAAAAAACGGTCATCAGGAATAATAATGGAGATTCAAGGAGCACAAAAAAAGACCACAAAAGGCACAAAAGTGAGGAAATGTAACTAACAAAACAAAAAATGTCAATAAATAAAAAATCAATAAATAAACAAAAATGAGCAAAAAAATGAAATGAGCAGAAAAATGCACAAAAATTGACCAAGTACAAATTATTTAAGAAAGTGAGCATAAACAAACAAAATGAGCAAGACTATGAAAAAAATAAAAATGAACAAAAATTAAATCCAAATTAATCAACTAAAGGAACCAAAAAATAGACCAAATTATCACAGTGGACAAAATATTGAAAAAACAAACACAAAATGTGCAACAAATGAAAAAAAGTGAACAAAATAATCAAGAAAAAGAACAAGAATTGACAAAATATTCCTGAAAATCATTTCCAATGGAGAAAATCAAGAAGACAGTGTGCAAAATTAAAAGAGGGCAATAATAAAAGTTGCACAAAATAGACATAAGCAATCAACATTAATAAGATCATCAAAAATAAACCAAATGTTGTAGACAGTGAACAGAAAAATGTGCAAAATAAAGAGGAAAAACTGACAAAATATGAAATCCAAATGAATGACAATTACAAACAAAAAATATATAATGCAGATGAATTCAAAATTAAATGATAAACAAAATGAACAAAAAAGGACAAAATCATCCTTAAGTTAAACAAATAATAATCAAGAAAAACAACAAAAATAGAGAAAAAACAAAATCAACAAGACAATAAAGAAAAATGAAAGCAAAAGTTATAAAAACATTATAAAAATGACCATAACAAAAAATCATAATTAACAAAATAATTTTTACAAGTGAACAAAATGTTGAAGAAAATAAGCAGAAAAATATGCTAAGTAATAAAAAAATTTACAAAATATTTAAAAAATAAACAAAATGTTGAAAAAGTAAGCAGAAAAATTGACAAAATACTCAATAAAATGAGCACAAGTGAACAAATGACCAAAACAATCAACAAAATACAGAATGACCAAAAACATAATAATTAAAAATGCACAAAAATCAACTAAATGGACAAAATACTCAATCACTACAGAAAATATTGTACAAAATGAACAAAACGTTAAGGAAAATAATCAGAAAAATGAACAAAAATAGACAAAATATTCTAGAAAATGAGCACAAGTGGACAAGGTAACGAACAGAATAAAAAAAAATCCAGAAACATAATAATGAAAATAAAAATGAACCAAATAATTAAAAGATTAAGAAAACATTGATGAAAATAATAAGAAAGGATCAAAACACACAAAATGGGCAAAATACACAAGGAACTGAATAGAAATGAACAAAATTATTTGGAAAATGAGCACAAGTGAACAAATGAACAAAAGCGTATAATACAGTGAGTAGTTTAAGCGGTCGTCATTAGTCATGCAAAGGAAACTGCTCTGAATGTGGCTGAATGATACTGACCATTACACTTATTCTAATGAGTATTTTATTACTCCATTTATGAGAAATGCACGAAGCCATAACTGCTGTCTGCACCAGTGGGAACCCTCCACCTATGAAGGAAACCTTTGTGAGTCGTGTGACCTCAATCAGCTTCTGTTCTTTGCCTTGTTCACACGGGAAGTTTCATGCTGGTTTTCAGCACCAGAAACAGGACGTGTTTTGTCCTCATGTCGTTTGATGACATTTCGTTTCTTACTGCACTCAACTAAAACCATTTGTGAAAAGTGCCTGAACATATTAACCTTTTGGAAAAGGCTGCTCTGGTCGTCTGTGAGGACTCTAAACTCCCTGCATCAGTCTTAAAGCAATGGTCAAAATGTAGACGGACAATTTTACTGCATATCCAACACCATGTTAAAATAAATGCCTTTTCTAAATTTCCAGAAACCCAGCTGTTCATTTTTCTTCACTATTTTATTATTTTGTATTGTTTGTATTTTCATTATTTAGCCTTTTTTGTTTTGTTTTTTTCATTATTTTGTTAATTTGTGGATTGTTTCTGTGCACATTAGACTGCTTTTTAAATTTATTTTACTCATTTGGTTCATTTTATATGGTAAATGATCTTGTACATTTTTATTTCACTCATTATTTGGTTAATTTTTGTTCTTTTTATGGATGATTTTGTTAATTTATGGATGATTAAATTCATTCTGTCCCATCATTTTGTTGTTTATTCATGTTGTTCATTGTTTCCTCAATTTTGTCCACTACTTTTGCAATATTCAAATTTTATTTCAATGACAATTTCCTTCATTTTCTGCATGATTTCATGGGTTTTCTTGCTCTACTTTTGTGTATTTTTGTTAATTTTTTTTATTTAGCCTTTTTTGTTTCATTTTTTCATGCTGTTTCATATTTCTTTAATTTTTGGTCATTTGTGGATTATTTTAATTTTTCCTCAATTTGTTACTTTTTTCCCGTTTTGCTCATTGTTTGGTTCATTTCTGTTCCGTTTTTGAAGAGTTTTGTAAATTTTTTTCATTTGCTGATTATTTTGTCCTTTTTGTTCATTATTTGCTTTTTTCTCTACTACTTTTTCAAATGTATCAATTTTCTCAAGTATTTTGTTTATTTTCTGCATGATTTTATCAATCAAAAGAACACAAAAATGACAATATACATATACAGTGGAACCTCAGACAACGACCGCTTCTGACAACGACAAATTCGGATACCGACGAAAAAAACTGCAAAAAAAT
>JAQQAE010005411.1:0-17656 GCA_029823295.1 Pseudamia nigra | reverse complement strand
CACGGAAATACATTTAAAAATATGTGGCTTTCATGGCTCTCTCAGCCAAAAAGGTTCCTGAACCCTAATCTCACCAGCTTACTACGCATGCACATTCAGCACAGTGAGCACTTGTCCTTTGCAAAGATAATCCATCCACGGCACAAGTGTGGCATATCAAAATGCACATGAGTAAAATTGCCAGTCACCAAACAATTATATATACACTGATCCAAATTGAACAACAAAATTACAACAAAGCAACTACTCCAGGGTACAGCGTTATATGGCCTCTCAAACTTATAATTAGTTATAATTTCAAGTGAAGAAAATATGCAGTGTACATTTAGTATCAGTGTGTGTCAAGTTGGAAAAAATGGATGTGCACTTGGAACCCATATTTAATCAAAAATAACTTGCATATGCAATGCTGAATCTGAGAAATTACATTGTTTTTTTGAAAATTATATACCCATTTTTAATTTTGTTCATCTCTGGATGTAAAGAGCTCTTTAGAAACACTTAAATATGATGCCATTGTTGTGCTACACAGAGCATGTCAGCTGATTCTTCAGTCCATAATGCTTCTGAGGATGACAAGGTTCAAAGTGAGAGAACGTGGACAAATGCATCCCAGACCACCTCCACCTGCATTCTGTCTGATCAGATAGGAATGTGTCCCTGAGGCTGCTATAAAATGAAAGATGAAAACAAAGTCTGTTCACAACTACTTCTGAAACACAGTGGTACCTTGGACCTATTCCCCCTGTAGATATGAATGGCGCATTCTGTGGTAACAAAAACAAAACTTGGCCAATATCCCATTGTATTCCACTTTTCTCCCCTAAAGGTGACACATTGTACCTTGAATTGTTCTATAGATATCAGGGCAGATATTACAGCTGTTGAAACTATGGTTCTTGAAGAGTAGGGGAAGGAAAATTGGCCAAATGAAGTCAAGAGACAGATGAGGGTGAGAAGGTTGCTCCTCCGCCCCCTCACTCTCATCTCTTACCTCCATCTGCTCCAAGGCCCTTCCCTCAAAGTTCTGACCTCCCTAATGTTAAACAGCCTGCCGCCCACCAGGCCTCTGCCCTCCATCACTTTTGAGTATCCCTCCGCATCTTTGTTTCAACATACAGCAGCTTACAAAACACTACTGCTGGACAGAATGAAGACAAACAGCAAAGACCTTCAGACTAGAGTATTGCTGCACTACATTTTGAAGGTTTTATAAGCCTAATGCTCCATTCAGTGTCTCCACAAAATAAACCTTTTATATTCTTTTTACACATTCAAGATCTGACACATTACATAAGCTGCTTCTGTTACTTTCCTTCAGGCTATTTCCGTGACCCTGCCCTGAAATCTCTCACCAGTGGGATTATTGAGAGAATTTTCAGAGATTCTCTCTCCTCACTGATGCCTTTACTGAGATGTAATGATCTGTTGGCTCCAAAATTGACAGACCAACTTGACTTTTAAGATTTTAGACTTTCAGGGCGATTTCAGGATTCACAGTTTCATCTAAATACTTGTGCGCGAAAACATCTTAAATCAGACTCATCAGTGTTCCCATGTGAAGTGATATTTTCCTTCCTGTGCTTATTTTTCATGGTAAAGCTGTTTGAAGGCTGTCTCCATGAGAACAGTAAATTATTACCTTTCCGACTTCACTGCCGATAATTGTTGACAGGCACATGTGATGAATTAATGATACGGGAGCTATAAAAAAAACACAGCCATGTGTAAGGTCACACAGACTGGAAGTAGCTCTGGTATTGAAGAACAACCTCTATACAGCTGTTAGTCTGCTTTTTTTTCTGCGCAAACTGGGAAAACTATAAAAATCATTTTTTTGGCCTTTGTCACTTATTTTGGTCATTATCGCTCATTCTTATTTTCCTTCTATTATTGGTGAATATTTTTTTTATTAATTTTATTGTTTATTACTGTCCATTCCTTCATAATGATGATTTCTTGACTATTTTGTTGAATGTTATTCATCTAGTTGAATATTTTTGAAAAACCGAAATTGATGAATTAGGTATTCACCAAAACACAGAAAATAAGTGTACATCTAGAGATGTAGGACTAAAAAAGTCTACACCCTTGGTAAACTGTTTGACCATACAGGCAGGCAACGACAGAGTTTATAAGTGACAACAAGGAAGCAACAGAAGAGGGGGCAAAGCACTGATTGGATCTCCAAATATAATTTTCCATTACAGCTCATCTCTACTAAGCCCAGAGGGCCTTCATTAAGGAAATTTAATGACTCCATTCATTAACTTTAAAGTGATTTTCCAATGTCTATAACTGTGTGAGCCTACTCATGACTTCAGCATGGATTAACAGCATCCATTTACCAATACAGAGGGAGAAATCGGGGGAAATACAGTATGATTAACAGCAGATCTGATGGCTACAATGTTCCACTTTTCTCTTTTTTCACCGTTTAAGGAGTATTTTTTTCCCTCCATTTTCTGGTTGAGAAGATCCCACTAATGTCCAGACAAGTGTAAAGCATCATTTTACTCAAGCAAAAATACTAATCCAACTTTACTGTTGCCCATAGCTTGTGGAATAATTTGCCTTTGGACCTACAGTGAAACTGCCCCTGCTTTCTGTGGGTGGCAAGTCTCATAAATGTGTCCTCCACAGCAGAGGTAGTTCTTGGGATTCTGTTCCTGGGGTGATCCTCATGAGAACCTGTTTCATCATAGCATTTTAATGGTTTTAGCAACTGCACTTTGATACATTCAATGTTCTTTTAGAATGACTAACGTCTTAAGTCCCACCAGTCAAGATTCTCATTTCTTAAAGTGACAATGAACTGTCTTTTCTCTGTTTCTTTCCATAGTATGGATTTGTAAGGTACATGTAGTTGCAGTAGCACTAATAGGGATATTGACTCTGTACCCACTCTTCCACTGAACAGGACAACTGATGGTCTAAACCACATTAAGTTAATAAATGGCACAAATTAACTCTTGGCAAGGCACACCTGTGAACTAGAAAAAAATTACCTCGACTACCTTGTAATTTAATAAGATGTTGCGATGACTTTGCAACTGTCATCAAAGTTAAATGTGGCTACCTTGGACAATCTGAAAGAGAAAAACACGTTCTGGGTTGTCTAAAACAGTCATGTCAAAGCTGCCATGTTTAATATCTATTACATTTTCATGTCTTGAAAGTCTGTGTCATTAAGTGTCACTTGTTCATAAGGTCTATGTGCATAATCTATTAGACTCATACACCGTTTCACAGAAGAGTCAATAAAGTTGTTCACTGCAATTATTTGTATGAGTTATCACTCATTATTGCAGTCATCATAGTGACTGATCACCAATGAAAACTATAATATAAAACTGTGCCGTGATAATCACCATTATTGTTGTTACTGATGTAATTTTACTATAACATATTTTATTTGTACCGGTACTAAAATGTTGACTTACCATTTATTGTCCTACACACTTCAACCACTAGCAGGTGCCAGACTGTAATGTCTCTGTATAGATGTGGCTTAAGGTGAAGTAAACCCCACTCGAGTGTGCATGTTGATATATCAATATATTTGCGTGTGAATCCAAGGAAATGAATAAGAACGGAGAAGAGTAGACTTTTAATTAGTGAGTTCTATTTAGTCAAAAACATCCAAACAATTGAGATTTAATGCTAAATTAAATCAAGACTTCAGACGAGTAAGATTAATTGACTGACCAGACCTGAAACAATCAATTATAATCACAGCAATCTTTACCTGTTGCCTTCATTATGTTTGCTAGCTTTTATGTACATGTATTCATTTATTTTGCTGTCTTTTTTACCATGAATGTTATGAGACACTATTTTTCTGTGTTGCTCTTAAAACGTATGACTGGAGACAACAAATGACAATTACCCTTGTTGGGTACCTCATTTACTTTTCAATTTAGATTTAAATACACAAATAGGCCTTAAGACATGTTCACTTCATACTAATGACTTATCTTCATATAATAATTTTAGCCTGTTAAGTCCCATTAGAGACACTTTGTTTGTGTTGGTGTGTGTGTGCCACAATTATCTTATGATGACCTTACATTTTTTTGCCCTAGTGGTGTATTATATGCTGGCATCAACTGAAGAGAGAAAGACAGTAACAACTAGTACGGCAACTGTCCCTGAAATTTCATTATCTTACCTTCTACTGTTCAATGTTTTACCTCTGATGACTATTTGCATTCATAAATATTCTGCATGAGTTCAAATGAAAGTGCTTAATAGGTGTAGGATGAAAGATTCCTGACTTTCAGAAACCCTGGCCTTATGTTAGATGCCAAATCCCAGCTCATCATTTAGCCTTTTCATGTTCAAATCCGATCAGACTCACCCACAGACTGTATACAGCAGACTGGCTTCCATGATGAATAAAGCAAAAGACTGACAGCTCTGAGCTCATACAAGACCCTATTTTAAGTGGTTGCCATGCAGGCTTCACAGCAGTCAATGACTCCATGTTACACCACATGATCTTACAGCAGCTCCATGAATAATTCACTTTAAAGAGGGAAAGATATTCTGTGTTGGAAGCATTTTGGGAAATTTAGCCATACTGTCCTATGTATTTCATAAAAAGGCAAACAGTTGAAACAAACTTATTCTCACTCACTTTAAAAAGGTAACAACTGCACTCAATGAGCCTGTTTAAATGACAAGAAGGAAAAAAACAGGTCAAACCTCCCACAATCCTCCCTACTGCATCTTGGCCTCGTTTGCAATTCCAATTGAGTGTTGATGATGATACTGCTAATCACTTATGATTAGAAAATTGTCACAGAGGTAGAAACAGCTGTCACTATGGGATAAGATACACATACACCGAAGGAAAATTTTCATTGCATTTCATTGATCCACAGCAATTACAGCAGCTTTCACTGGCTTTTTCAATCATTTACGTATTTCTACTTATTGCAATAGCTGTGATGTAACTGGTCTCTAACCTGTTGCAGTATGTAATATACCAGTGACTCATTGTTTTAATTGACAAAGTGCCTTCAATTTATTTTCATGGAGTTTGTCAATGAGTTGGATTTGGTTTATAATGTTCCTGCAAACAAAACACAAGCAGACAGGCCAGATTGTCTCCACTTATTTTTAACTTGTGTTGCTGTGTAAACAGGTGGATGAAAAGTCACATTATTTTTTAACACCTGCTGAGTCTTTTTGCGCCAAGAATCACTAAGTCTGCTCAGTTTTGGGGATTTTAAACCATATGGACATTAATACAACACCCACTAAGTGGGAGTTGGCCTTTAGAAATGTTAATGTTGCTGGCTGCATTTTGGTACAGAATAACAATTAAGAGGCTGTAGCAAAACACCACCACACAGGTCAAGAGGTTATACAGTGAGAACCTGAACAGGTAAGCAAAACAGCTTCTCATGATGAAAAACTGCAGCTCTGATCTTACTTTTTACACAAAGTTTTGCTGGAGTTCAGATCTTATTCTCTACTGATATGTTTAAAACTGTTTGTATAATCCAAGTTTTGGCATAAGACCTCCATTTATCATAAAGGACATCATTCAGTGTATAATTTGTTGAACCCATCATTAATAACAATACTTGCTTTGGTCAGAAAAACCAATACATCCTCTTCCCATTAAAATGTTCTCTCAATATGTAGTATGTTATATGAACATCAATGGAAGAAAGTGACAAACGCCCCCACAGTCCAGGTATTAAGTCACTCATGTATTGCTAAATTATGCACACTGACAGGCATTGCATGCCAGGTGTAAAAGAACATTTGAGGATATGTTACAAACCGTCTGGATCAAAATATTTCTGCTATGAAATTGCAGTTAGGGTCACAATCAAACATAAACAGAAATTCTGTCTTCAGTACAGAGCCAAGTGTTTGTGCATCTGTGGTATCTGTTTATGAGTGCTGATTACTGCCCTAGACAGTGGCTTTAACATACTGGAGGAATGTTTATTTGCTGCCTTATTTGATGGTTTTGTAATGTCCAGCCAGGTACAATAACAAACACTGAACCATACTAAAGTGAATACAACATTCGCACTCTCAATATGATTTCAGTGTAAATTTCAAAACAAATTCATTAGATACAGTGGACTGCACAGTACTTTACAGTGGAATTATATGACTCCCATGTGCAAACAAACGGCCACAAAGGAAGTGAGCGAACCCAGATTTCATCTTGTTTTGAAATTAACCGAAAATGGAAAGGTAGCTGTAACAGACATGGTATAGTACATATGCAGAAAATACACTATACAAGTAATTACTGAATAGTCACTATCATACCTCATGGCCCAGAACTCTAAAGATCAAACTGTCGCTGCTTATAAATCACTGTTACAGAAGTAATACACTACCATCAGTGCTTCTTTGAAACTAAGCTGCAACACTATTACAAAAGGTCATTTAGACATTTTCCAAGAATCTTGTGACTGTGAATCAGAGCTTTCCAAAGAGGAAAAAGGAAAATGACAAAATCTGCCAAGTTCACAAGTTGGTTCTTCACGACAGATGTGAAGTGACACTAGTATTACTGAAAAGACTTCTACAATAGCTAGTCAGATTGAGTATGCAAGCCATCCATCACTCACTCTACCAGTGCAGTTTTTATGAGCAAGGTGTAAACTACTGTACAAGAAAGCTTGCCAACAGCACATCAATCCAAACTGATGACCTACTGGTAGCATGTCCACTGGACTGATAAAACAAAAATCGCTTTGTTGAGTTCTGATGGGGTACAGCATGTGCAATATGACGAACAGTATCAAATGTGTATTGTGCCTAAAGTCGACAATGTCAGCTGGGCTTCACAATGCTGCTGATACGAGAATATTCATTGATAGAATTATGCATTCCATTTTGAATAAGATGGTCTATGTGAAAGCTTGGTCAAAGAGCTGAATTTCAGCCCAATAATGACCCAAAGCTTCACTCCAAGCAGACAGTGCCTCTTTGAGAGAGTGACCTCATATCTCACTTGTTCTGAACTCAATCCAACACTTGTAGAGTGGAGGGATGTCAGATGTTTAACATCAGACAGCTCAGAGATTGTCACAGAAAAGTGAAGGTTGTGAGAGACACCGAGATGACCTTGCAGCTACTTGGAAAAATGAAGTGAAATCAACAAAAATATAATGTGTACTATGAGTGTTACTTTGCCAGGTACCGTACTGTATTTAAGTTATGGGTTTAAAAATGTGAAAAAGGAGTTTAAAAGAGATGCACTCTCTTTTTCCTGTTCTTTTTTTACAGCTCAACTTAAACCAGTGTAGTCTTTAAAATAGCGTACATCATGCCAAGTGTCTAATAAATGCCTTTACAATAAGTCTGATGAAACCACATGAATCGTGGGATTATACAATCAATATGGACAATTTCTCAAAAATTCAGAGAAATGTTCTGTTTTGCAACTTTGTGCCACAGCATGTACTTCTAGTTGACATTACTTGAATAGTCGACTGCTGCATAGAAACAATTCATTCTTTTTCCATTCACCTTGGGACTCAATATAGCACAGCCTTTTATTGATGTTTGTGGGTTGTGTTGTTTACCTTTGAGAATGCTGCAGGTCAGATTGAGATGCGTAAAGGCCAGTTCAGGCCCTCAGGTCATATTTTGTCCACGTGTATTATAAATGATGCTGACAAGAATATATAGTCTTACAAAGCAATTTGTAGCTGTCAAAATATATACATAAGACATACTGTTAAAAGATAAACCAAACACACAAATGCTGTAATGTTTTCCTAAAATGCTGCCAAGTAACAAACTAAAAACTGATATGCAATTCAGTGGGTGTTTGTTCAACTTGGACCTTCAGTTGATTGACAATCTCTCCCAGTACAGAAACAATATCAGTGCTTTCTTACCATAATGGAGCATTTCCAGACTCTGTGTATTTGCTCACAAGCTGTTTTAAAACTATTATTTATATATATATATATATAAATATAGTCTGTTAACTTGCAAGAACCAAAACAGCCTAGTTAAGCATTCCATTTTGCTTTCAATTACTTACAGAAAGCTAGCAGCCCATTCACGGTCATAGCCAGACATAGAAAAATCACATCAGTAAACTCCCAAATTAAACTGGACTCCCTTTCAAACAGATTCTTGTTCACATGTACTACTGTGAGATAAACAGATGGATTTGGCTGCAAAAAGAGTTTGAGATACAGACTCACGAGCAACACAGTGTTTCACACCACAAAAAAATTATAGAAGCAACCGCCCTCCATCTGGTGACAAGAGGGTGTGGGTGTGTGTGCGCGCACACTAATTACCGGAGCTCGGCTCTGTACCTTTTTAACCGAAGATAATTAGGGAAAGGGAGCAGAAATAAAGAGCTCCTGGAGTCCGTACTCCTGTGTTGTTTGCTCTTCTATTCCCTCTCTCTCGCTCTCCTCGCTGCATGTGACGCTGTCTGCCCACCCACTCCTAAAGAAAAAGATGGAGAGAGAGTGAGCGAGGGAGAGAGGAGGGACACCGAACAGCAAAGAGAGCCAGTCTGTTTTCTGCTCCCAGTTCACAGTTGCTCCTCTGCCAGGCAGCACCTCACCCATCCTCCATCACGGACTCTCAACAGCCACATCCTAAAGAGAAACGAGGCAGACTTGATTTGCACTGCGCACAGACAGACACACCAGCCCTGAGGACGCTGGGTTGAAGCTGGAGAGGGTGACTGGAGAATGGAATGGAACCTTACTAGGATGGAGAGTGAACTGAGGCACATCAACCCGGACCTGCTGCAGCCAAGCAAGAGCTTTAAGAAGCCCTCTTCTGGCACCATCACCCTCAATGTTGGAGGGTTTCTGTACACAGCTCACCGGACCACGCTGTCAAAACACCTGGGTTCTTTTCTGGAAGAGCTGGCCAATGGGAAGAAACCTGTACAGCACACCGACTCCATGGGAAACCCATTTATTGACAGAGATGGTCCAGTTTTCCGCCATGTTCTCAACTACCTTCGAACTGGAGAGCTCCAGCTGCCAGATGACTTCCGGGAGGCGGGGCTTCTCCGCAGGGAGGCTGATTTTTACCGTCTAAGTGAACTGGTGGAAGCTGTGGTTGAATGGGAAAATCAGAGGGCAGCACAGAGGGAGCCAGCCTTTTTGGAGGTGACAGACAGCCATGAGAGGTCCCAGGGCCTCAAAGTTTATTGCAGTGACCCCAGCTTCATTGAAAAGGTCAAATTACGGCTTGTGCAGATCTCTAAAAGCCGTCTGGATGGTTTTCCGGAAGAATTTGTTGTGTCGTCCAACGTGATCCAGTTTCGACACTTCATCAAGTCGGAGCCCGGCTCGCGGCTTGTACTGAAGGAGGACAGCACATTTTTGTGCACGCTTGACTGTCTGAAACTAGAGACAGTGATGCTAGCATTAAGATCAGGCTTTAAGCTGGTCACCAGCCTTGACAGCAGCAAAGGTTCTGTAGTGGCAGCTGAGGCCCTGCATTTTGTCAAATGAGAAAGAGGTAAACAGAAAAAAAGAGAGTAGGAGAAAGGGAGGCAGAGGAGGCGCAAAAGTAGAGTAGTGCCTGATACAATATCCATCCACTAACGTAAGGTATTGGCGTGAACATCTTGTAACATGTGCTGAGCTGTAGCATGTGGTATTAGGTGGGAGAATGTGGGAAAACAGGTGGGTTGGAGCTTTTCACAGGCCAGTGTTTATATTATTGTTGCACAATGTTGGCTTATAAATGCAGGATTTCATAACAGTGTGATCAATATCCACAGAAAGGCATTTTGGCATCAAGTTTTGTGAGCTCATAGTTTCCAGTTAAAGATGACCCAGATCCATCTGGACTGCATCTGAGTAGTTATTATACACAAAACATATCACATCAGTACCCCTTTGTAATGTGGAAGCTGAGGCACAGTGATTTAATTCACAAATAAAACCGTGGAATCACATTCGTAACATCTACAGCTTTATCTGTGGATCTTTGTCTCTGCACAAGAACTGCTTCTGCTGCTTTGTCAATGGCTGCAAAAGCCTTCAGAACCAGCTGTGATGTGCACTGTGGTGCCAGTCAGCTTTTACTACAGTGTGTGTGACTGTGTGTGTGTGTGACTGTGGGTGTGCGTCATGTTGCTTTATACTGTGTGTGCTGTGTTTAGTTGGTTTAATAGCTTGTGCTTAGTTTATTAGTCTCTCTGGAGCCTGAAAGCAAAGCAACAGTGTATTAAGGCTGTTTTTGGTTGGGTCAATAAACTGCATACCTGTCATAGGAAATATACACCGTTTGACAGATCATGTCGTCAAGATGAGCTTCAGTGCTGAGAACTGTGACTACTGTAAGGGTTTGAATCTAGCATGATGCATGTGCACTAAATAAACAGTGTTTGTTAGTGCTGTGAGACTCTGTGAAGTCAGTGCAAAAACAATGCCCATTAGTTTTCAGTGTGAATATTTTACAAATAAAAGTGACACTGACAATCTTAATGAAAAGCATTTAAGTTTTTTTCTTTTTTTCTTGGAAATGTCCTTGTGCCTTTGCATCAGTCAGGTCAAGACGGCTTCATTTTGGTCTTCAACACGTGTCAGAAGTGTGACTATTTTGTTTGATAAAAATACAGACATAAATATAAAACATACTGTACATATAAACCATTCAGTCTTGACCCACCTGAACTTACTGTCTGTACAACGTGTTAACACTGAGCTACAGGTGCTGCTGCTTGGGGTTATGTTTCCAGAACGTTCTCATACAATTAAGTGCGAGGACAGAACTGGTTCTCACTTTCAGCCCTATCAACACCGAAGATTTTTCTTGAATAAATTACTTACTTTACACTTCTCTGCATGTGTTGAAATACTGTTTTTAATGTGTGACCAAAAGAAGGTGTGCAGAAATTCTAGAACAACAGGGACAAATATAAACTGATTATGTAGAAGGAATATATTTGTCATTAATCTATTAGTTGTGAGATCAAAGGGTGTGATGTTCCTGGATTTTTTTTGTCTCTGAATTATAAAGGCATCAATTTCTTGGCCACTGTCATCTGTCAATGCATGTCCTATTGTTAGAGCTGGAAATCTTTACTGGCTTCACAATTTGATTAAATTACAGTTAATTTATCATTAATTCATATGCACAAGGATTCTCACTGCATCTCAGTGCACCTTGTCAATTTACTGCAAGCTGTTGGTTGTTTTTTCATCAGATAATGCAAGCAGTGTCATGAATTAGAGCTCCTTTTAATTTAGAAGGTGCCTTCAAAAATCAGCCTACAATAGTCTACAGTATATACAGCTGCAAGGGCATAGGTTTGTTTCAGAGGAACATTTTTAGTCAGACAATTTTCTGTATTCTAGTGAATTATTTACATCAATTTATGCCTTTTTGGCTGCAGTTTGAGAATAAAAAATTTAAACCACAGAATGAATATTACAATTTTTAAATTAATTAATCAATTAAATTAACAAAATGCATATAATAAAATTAACAAAAATCAACAAAAATTTAATACAATGAAACAATCAAAAAGTTTTTCCGTTAGTGCATTTTTTCCGTCACACTGAAAATCCCATCAACTCTTCCCATTAAAATGTTTGATGTCAGCATTTTGTACAGTGAAGAGAATTTTTTGCCAAATCTGTTAAAGGCTAATTAGAGATGTTTTCACACCTGCGACCATCTGAGGCAAAATAATGGAAATTTTAAAAAGATATATTTAGAAAAATGTGACTGAAATTTCAGATTAGGGCACAAAATATTCCACTGCTTACTGGAGAGTAAATGATCAAAATATAAGAACAATGCAGATTATGTTTAAAAGAGTTAATTCAAAAGTAATGATTTTTACAAATGACTGCAATGATAAAGGAGAAGCTGTTTTGAAATAAGGCAAAGTGAGACTCTTGTTCATAAATAAGTTACCCTCCTCAGTATTTAGTACTTATTTAACTAGAAAGGCACTCAGAGTGCAGACCTCCAAAAAGGCCAATTTCTAATGTCAGTGTGTTGCATTGGCTTGGGGACAAGTCGGTGCAGCAGTCCCACCTGTAGAGGCCTTTGGGAGCCTCTCGAATGTTCACAGCTCCAAAGAAAATATCCAGTATTCTAAAAGTAGGTCAGTCACCCTCTTCCCTAAAGGAGACCTCTTTTTATCTCTGTGCACTGCAGGCAGATGTGTGCCATCATCTACCTTACTATTAATGCACAATGAAATATTTCCTAAGAGTGCATATATTTTACGCACTTTCAAATAAAGTCATATTTGTCGTTATTTGTGATTTTCATTCCACACAATACCAATCTGGTCACTTAAACAAATCAGGGTGTCACAGGGGGAGATTATAGGGCATGTTGTATTATCACTTGTCAAACATTAACAAAGTGAACAGGATATTTTGCTTTATAATGTGTTAATGTTCAAGGAAACAACAAGTACTTGATTTATGGCGTAACATTGCAAGGCAGTAATGTATCAAGACTGTTTTGTAGAAGCCAGCTGGTTGTAAATATTTTAATGCAAAGCATCAATAAGTCTATAGATTAGGAGTATAACAGAATTGTCCAAATCAAAAATTGTCCAAAAATGGTAACGTGCACTTTTCACTCCACATAAAAAAGCTGAAATTCATGATTCTCTCTTCACTTTTAGATGATAGGCAACTATTTGTCTTTGTAACACATTTTTGTTCATTGTATTGTTCATTTTGGTTTGTTTCATTCATTTTTTCTTTGTTTCTTAATTTCTTGACTATTTTGTTCAATTATGGATTGTTTTTTGGAAAATAAAGAAAAAACAAATTAACGTGGTTATAAAACAATAAAGTATTTTTATGCATGTATCACACTCATAGCAAACATAATCAGCCAGTTTTGAAGCAACATCTCTGACGGTACAAGTCTTTGTGCCCCCTCCATGGCGACTGAAACCATCTGTTCCAGCAGGAAATGTCGTCAAACCAGCGGGCCTGAAATCAACCATCCAACCCCCTCTGTGACTCACACACCCACATCAACCTCTGACATTAGGAAAACCTCATCTACAGCCCACTCCTCACAAACAAACATTACTAACAAGCCGTAATAATTGTGCTCATCTGTGTCTAAACTGAGCCCTGATACTTTGTCAACAAAACTGAACCTATGGGCTTTTTTTAATTGCAGATCAGCTCCATACATTTTTATGATGATTGCGAAGATGCGTTTTAGCTGCTAGGTCAAACACCTCATTTAAAGTAGTGGAGGGTTACCATGATGTGCAGGGGAAGATAGACAGAACAGGTGCCAACACGTGTTGACAGAGCTCGCACCATACCATTATCTCCAGATTCATCCTCGTCTTTTCACCTGTTGCCAGGCAAACTCAACTCCTACATCGTAGGCACACAAAGCTGCTCTCTGTTTACCTCACACACTTTGCCATGATGCCTCAGTCGTGTGCTACTGCTGTGCGAGCCAGCAAATGACTAACATACCACGGATTTATATCTTTCAACTCCAGAAAGAGAAGCCATGGCAGTGGCGGGGGAGGGGGAGAAGACGTGATGAAGAGGAGGAGGGGATGTCAGGCCCCTATTCCCTTTCAGCTCAAAAGGAAAAAGCTAGCAGCCACCTTTACAAAGCCACAAAAAAAAATCCAGAGATGAAATTCAGGAACATGAAAGGACCGACACAAAGTTAATTTTAATGAGTTTAGTTTTTTGTGATGAAACCAAAGATATAATCTGACAGTTTCATATTAATTGCAGATGAAAAAATGTCTTCCAAGTAACCTTTGCACTGCACACAGGAATCATTATTTCAAACCCAAATGATAGTAATGTGATGCAAGTCACTGCAATAACCCTTGTACAGAAGGAATTATCCTTTCATGCCGACATGACTATAAGAAAAATATGAAACCAAATTGTAGTAAATTCTCCACAAACATCTGATCAGAGTAACATTATCTTCTGAATAATGTAAATTTAGTATTAATCAGAAAGCACTCAGAGAGCGCAGACCTCCACCAAGGCAGCTCGGTTTCTATTCACAGTGGGATACGAAAATGAAAACAAATCAAAGTTATACAAATTGTTAGCTTTAATATAATTTTATCATCAGTTCAATAGCTATTCAGAAAAAATACCTCAATAATCATGATTTTCTTCTGGCTCTAGATCATATATGTTGAAGATCTGTCAAATCCATGAGCACATTACTGAATCTGCAGACTTACCACTACAGTATGGTGTCAGTTTCATGTCTACAGCTTTATTTGCTACCTTACAGTAGATATTTCTCCTCAACCCCTGTAAGTACAACAGTCACTATATCTGGAATATTGCCCATATCTGGATCAGATTTTGTGGTTTGATAGACCGCATCATAGGGTTATCCTATGATTTTTGAGTGTCATTTTTGGCGTAACAAGGACAAATGTTGAATTTGGTCCCATCTCACAATGGTGAAGAATCATTTAAAAATCTTCTGGATCCTGACGATGATCCCCATCACTCCATAATCTAATCAATGGGTCCTTGTGCCATTTCTTACCTATCCTAAAAATTTCCCATTTGCACCTATTTGAGTTATGTCATGAACAATACTTCACTAACTTATTAAATCCTACTCTCCCAAATTTAGTGACAGAAAACAAGAATGACAGTGAAACCATTTTTTATAAGGACAGCTGTTTGCTTTATTCAATCTAGTTCTTTTTGTTGATTATCTTTTTTAATTGTGAAGTAGCTAGATAATCTTGGATTATGACTGGCAATACACAAATACAACTAATTGAATTGAATTATTTTGTCCTTTTTGTCCTCATCTTCTAGATAACTAAAGGAAATATCACATGAATGGGCCAAAACATTTAACAAACATCCCAAAACAGCACACAAAATGTAAGCCTTGTACTGTATTTACAGTTCTACCACAGAGAAGAGGAAGACAAAGGGCTGGAAAGAGGACAACGTGTTCAAAGAAGAGAACAGGAACATTCAAGCCCTCATGTGATCTCTGATCACTTTGACCATGTGATTAATTATGGCGTCACACCAGCAGCTGTGTTTATATGTATACAGGCCAACTGTAAGCTACTACTGCAGTACGGTGAAGAAATTATTCTCATCAACCATTTGTGTTTTCTCCACTTTATTTAACAAATGTTACTGTATAGAATGCCCCGTTCTAGTTTTCCCTCGCTCCAAATAACCACCAGAAGACCTACTGCTGGCAAAACATAGCAGGTGTTCACAGCTGAACAGTTACAAAATGAATCAAATCTGCCTTTAGGTATTTGCTCTGCAGGGCACAGGTTTTGTTTGAACATGGAAGACATCTTTAGTGGGGCATCGCTCCATCCTCCTACAAACTATAAGTGTCAAACACTTCATTTTCATTGTTCTGGAGAATTGCTCATGTATGAATTTGTGTTTCTTTTTTTGCATAAGATTATGAAGGAAACAAATTAACGCAAGAAAAATCAAGAAAATTTATATAATACATATTCAAGGAGCTAAAAAAAACCCATCAAAATAAACAAAATTGGATAAAAATTAAAAAAAAAAAAACAATCCACACAACGAACAAAAGTTAAGCAAATAAAAAACAAAGCAAAACAATGAAAAATCTGACTTTTAGACATCTGAAAATATCTACAATCAAAACAATCTACACATTTGCCATGTTTCAGTACATTGCACCATAAAAAAGACAACATCCCGTTACTGTGTAGAAGCAAACAGCTTCAATAAGGAAAGTCGTGTCTTATCAGTATTAAAATTATTTATGGCTAGTGTCCATAAAAACAATGTATTTGTGTATTTAAGGTACGGATGTGTTGGTATCGTTTTGAATGCAGTGCATTATTCTACACAGTGCGCACAAT
Source organism: Pseudamia nigra (assembly GCA_029823295.1). Lineage (NCBI taxonomy): Eukaryota > Metazoa > Chordata > Actinopteri > Kurtiformes > Apogonidae > Pseudamia > Pseudamia nigra. The sequence goes on along the minus strand of JAQQAE010005411.1, from coordinate 1,812 downwards.
GACACTTTTTCAAAAATAGTTACAATTATAATAAAATGTACAATCTTAAGGATATGAAAAAGATTACCAACAGAGAAAAGGGGAAATGAGAGCTTGCCTGCTCTGTGCTTCCATACAGTACACACGGAGGTTTTAATCAACATACATCCAAACAACGCGAATTCACAGGCTGGTGTCTGTACTTTGTATTGTTATAACCTTGATCTAATTTGGTGTAAAGTCATTCACGCAATTTGTATTTCTATGAATTATAAAGCACACTCCCACAGGGGCATCATTGATCACACTGTCTAGATCAACAAATAATTCCAGCAAAATTTATTCAAACAGGTTGGCCAAAACCTCATGCTAAAAACTGATGTCAACAAATGTGTGCTGTTGCCAAAACTCCATTAGCCTACTGTAGTTTCTGCTGATTCTGGCCAGAAAGCACATCTTATTTGCAGCATTTTCTATGGTGTTGTCTTGGAAACTATGAAGACACAAAAGTTAGCTTCACAGTGAATTGTGGGAGATCAAGCCATAGATCTAGTCAGTTGTGACTTCTAACCAGAGAAAAATACTCTAGGATGATGAAGAAATATACAGCACCCCAGCAAAGCCACAAGCACATGCTAATACAGCAAACCGTTAAACCAGGTGATGTGAACACAATTACTGGTACTTTGTTTCAAGTACAGTATACACGTAATAGATTTTAAAGGAGTTTTGTTTAGTGATGCTGTTACAGAGGGTCATAAACCGCACCATAGTGCCCGTTTACAAACCAGTGTCCTACATTTGTGACCAGATCAGAGCAGAGTTAAGAGGGTGGGGAGGGGCAAGAGCACTGAAGCCAATGAGGCCAATCAGAAAAGCAATGAGACTTGGAAAAAGAACACAGAACATATTGTGTTTGAATATTTGTTTGACATTTACAGAATTATCAAAGTATCATCTGTATCATTAGTTAAGTCACTACTTATTAATCAACACAGATGGATGTTTTTACAGAGTACTGTTATCAGCAATACTTAATCTGACAAAAATAAGTGGTCACATCAAAATGAACAAATGCCCAGTTCATATAATAAGGACTCTTCGAATGGTTTGAAATTTCAGAGACAGACCAGAGGATGCTCCTCATATCTACTGTCACCAAAATAAAAGAAAAAATAATAAACAGAAGACACAAAGTGGTAAAAAATGTGGCAAATAGTCAATATAGGATGCAGCCTCTCAATAATACCAATCAATGTCACGTACTGGAAGTCACATGAGGAATATCACAGGACAGATACACTCACCATCCACTTTATTAGGTACACCTGCTGAATTGCTTCTTCACACAAATAATCAGCCAATCACATGGCAGCGACTCAATGCATTTACGCATGCAGAAATGGTCAAGATGAGTTGCTGAGGTTCAAGCCAAGCATCAGAATGGGCAGGGAAGGTGATTTAAGTGTTTTGAAATGTGGCATGGTTGTTGATGTCAGATGGGCTGGTCTTGGTTCAAGACGCAAATAACCACAGTAGCTACATCTAGCTTTGATGACAGCTTTTCATACTCATAGTATTTTTTCAATGGACTCACGAGGTAGTCACCTGAGCTGTTTTTCATATGTGTGCCATTTCTTGCCTTGCTAATGTGTTTCAGACCACCAGTTGTCTTGTGAAGAAGAAGGCTGGGTGCAGAGTCAATAGCTGTATTAGTACTACGACAACTACTTTACAAATCCATATTATGGCCAGACAAGGGCGTAGGTTTGCATAGGGACGGTAGGGACAAAACACTACCAACTTTTCAGGAGGCTCAAATTGTCCCCACCA
>JAQQAE010005410.1:0-17656 GCA_029823295.1 Pseudamia nigra | reverse complement strand
TATTCTACACATTTTTACAGCATTGGAAAACTTTAAGAATGTTTGTGTCATGTTTGCCCTCCTACAGAAACCATATTAAAACAAAAAATATATTTCACTCCCATCTTTTTCCATTTTCAAACATTTTTGAAAAAGCTCCAGGGAGCCACTAGGGGGCGCTAAAGAGCCGCATGTGGCTCTCGAGCCGCGGGTTGCCGACCCCCGAAATAAGTAAACAAAATGAGCCACGTCTCATTTCATTGAGCAAATTTTTTTTTGTGATATGGTTGAAATTTTTTGCCGATTTTTTCTTAGGTATCCAAATTTTTCATTGTCAGAAGAGTTTGTTGTTTGGGGTACCACTATATATTTATATTTTCCCCTGTAGTACCAAAATTACCATAACTGGAGGTACCAAATTGTAAAATTTGATAGATTAGACTCTAAGACACCTTGAGTCTAACCTTGAAGATCATTAGGGTCTGAAACTTTTGCATTTTAACCTTGATACATCTCTAAATATGTAGTGACACTGAAAAAGTCATAGATTCCTGAATTATTGAGTATGCTGATTGAAGTTTGTGGTGACCTTCAAGGAAAAAGGTCAAGGTCTTAGTCAGTTTTAAAACCTGGAATTTATTATGAGAATGGCTTTGATTCCACTTGCATGACATATTGTTTTTGCAGCTCGTGTGCACATCCATCCTGGACTGCACTCTGGAGGAGGTGAGGAGGTATGCCGAGGACCCCCGTAATGTGGACACGACCCCCGACATCTCTCTTGTGATCGATGGACGCACGCTGGCCATGGCGCTGTCCTCGGACCTGCAGGAGCGCTTTGTGGATCTGGCAAGGCGATGCCGTTCTGTGCTCTGCTGCCGAGTCACTCCTTTACAGAAGAGCACTGTGGTGAAGATCATCAGGAACAGGCTGAAGGTCATGACGCTCGCTGTGGGTAAGAAACTGTAACAAACTGGTGTGAGATTGGTGTTTTCTAGATCCAAAAAAGAAATCTGTTGTCTCCTTGGAACCCAAACTCAAAAAGTCATCTTTTCACATTTGAAATGTAAAAGATAACAATATGTAACATTAAGCTTAGTTTCTTAATTATCAAAATAAGCCCTACGTGAATAAATTGATGAATGATGAATAAATGATCAAATAATCAAGAAAATTAACAAAATAATTAATAATAAAAAGAAGAATGTAGAAAAATGAACAAAAGTATTAACATGCTGAACAAAAATGAAACAGAATTAACAAAAATGATAAGGGGATTCTTTTAGAATTTTTTTAGCTTCTTTTCTGATATCAAACCACCAAGAACTGAGAATGAATGACTGAACATTAAATGAGGAAAAACCCTGTGTGATTTACTGTTTAATGATGCTGATGTTTTCCAGATAGACAACTTAACTGAACCAGCTGACTTTTCAGATCATAAAAATAAAAGTCTTGGTTGAGACTAACCTTCACTTTGTGTCTTGAGGTGATGGTGCCAACGATGTGAACATGATCCAGGCAGCAGACATTGGCATTGGGATATCTGGTCAGGAAGGGATGCAGGTGATCCAGAAAACTTTATTTATTCCATGATGAGCAGTTTTGTTTTGACAGTGATTAGGTTTAATAAATAAAAAAGCAGAAATACAACTAGGATTCTAATTTGGTGGGTCTGTCTCTGATGCTAGTCACTATATGTCAAAACTGATTTTGAACTTAAATGACCCTCTGACCTTTGAGCTTTTGGTCTGCAAATACATAACCATGCCAGTACCAAGGTCAACCTGTATGCTAAGTCTGATGAACATAGTTTCATTTGTTTTTGTGTTAGAGCCCAGACGGACGGTTAATAAATAAAAAACAACTTACAGTAGATGACAATGTAGCAGCAGCATTATAGTCTTCAAAGCAGTGAACACATACAGTATATCTACATACAGTAAGTCCACATATGTACTATGTAATGTATATGTGCAGTACAGTACTGTACACGTGCACATAAATTGAGGTCATTTTTTCATCATTTTTAAGACTGTTAGATTTTAAAAGCGCATTCCAAAGCATGGTAGTTTCATTTAGAAACTAGAAAGCACTCAGAGAACGCAGACCTCCACCAAGGCAGCTCATATTCTTTTAATACGTTTGTATGTTTGTATGGCAATGAAAAATTCTTAACTGCATTTGGATTCACATGCATATCGTTGTTAGTTCAATAATTATTCACAAAAAATAATATGTACATAATGGTGGTTTTCTTCTGGATCTACCTCCGTAAATGTTGAAGATACGTCAAATCCGTGGGCACATTTCTGAATCAGCAGACTTCCCACGACAAATTGATGTCATGCCTTTTAACTGGACTTCGGTCATCTTGGAGAACACTTTAACAATGAGTCTGCTCTGATTAAGAGATGATGTTTTCTCCTCCTCGTGCTTGAACAGATTGTGACTTTTCTTTTTCCTGCAGGCCGTCATGGCAAGTGACTTTGCTATGTCTCGCTTCAAACACTTGAAAAAACTCCTCCTGGTTCATGGACACTGGTGCAACAGACGACTGGCACACATGATTATCTACTTCTTCTACAAGAACACTGTGAGTGTTGCATCACTGCAGTCATTTTTATTCCCTTATTTTCTTGTTGTTGTTGTTCATTTTTGCTAATTTATATTTTTTCATTTTTTCATCATTGTCTCATTTTATTTGTTAATATTTTTATCATTTTTGCTTTTTTGTGGCTTATTTTGTTTATTTTCATGTTTATGTCCTTCATCTTTGTTGATTTTTGCTAACCGTGATTACTATCATTTTTTTCAGTTTTCCTAATTATTATTATAATTTTCCTTATTTTGCTACTCTGTGTGTTCATTTTGTTCATTTCTAAATTCTTGCTCATTTTGATTATTATTTTTTTCAGTTTTGTTCATTATCAAGGTTCATTTTATAATTTTTAAATTATTTTGGTTTATTTTGTAGATTATTTTGCTCATTTTCATGTTTATGTTGTTTATGTTGCTCATTTTTGTGTATTTTGTTCATTTTTGTTACTTCTTGTTAACATTAATTATTAGTTTTATGCTTTTCCTCATTGTCTGCATTGATTTGTTAATTTTAGAATCATTTCTATTTATTTGGGGGATTACTTTGCTTATTTCCATGTTAACTTTGTTCATTTTTGCTCATTTCCATTATTATTTTTTCAATTTTGTTCATTGTCTGGTTTAATTTTATAATATTTTAATCATTTTGGTTTATTTTGTAGATTATTTAGCTAATTTTAATGTTTATTTTGTTCATTTTTGCTAATTTTGAATATTATTGTTTCAATTTTGTTCATTGTCTGGTTTGATTGGTTAGTTTTGGAATAATTTTGGATCATTTTTTCTATTTTTGTTAATTACATTTGTTAATCATAGTGTTGATTATTTTTGTTCATTTTATTTATTGTTTGTTTTGTTCATTGTATTGCTTTTCATCAAGTTTTGTTTATTGTCTGGATCAAGTGCCTACAGAAAATCATTGGTTATGATTGGCACTACACAAATAAAACTGAGTTGAACTGAATTGAATCATTGTGCTACTTTTATAATTGCTGTTCATTTTATTGATTATTTTATATTCTAAATTTGAATGCAGTGATGATAATCTGTGCATATTTTGCTCTTTGCAAGCCAATAAATACCCACCTGCCTAACATGTTCTTCAGGCCAATGTGAACCTGTTGTTCTGGTATCAGTTCCTGTGTGGCTTCACTGCAACAGCCATGATCGACTACTGGCTGATGATTTTCTTCAACCTTTTCTTCACCTCCGTGCCGCCCATAATGTTTGGCATCATGGACAAGGATGTTTCTGCAGAGATGCTGCTCGGCGTTCCTGAACTGTACAGAACTGGACAGGGAGCCGGGGTCAGTGAAACAGTCAAACAATCTGAAACAGGATATTAGACGTCCTTATGACAGTTGGAAATGTTTATACGCAGTGCACTTGGAAGGAAGACCCAGTAAGCTACTAGTATGCAATATAGTACATGGAAAAAGTTTTGGGATACATGAGTGGTACCTGATACCTATAAGAACTTGGATATCTTGTCATAAATTCATAGGAAACGCTGTCATACCTGAGCAGATTCAGATTTTGTTCATGAGCATAAACACAGTGAACAAATATATGATGAATAAAATAAATCAAATGAACCAAATAGTAAATAGAATGAAGAAAACAGCAAAAATAATTAAGGAAATGAACAAAATGATCAAAAGATGTGCCGTATTTTTCTGATTAAAAGTCGCAGTTTTTTGCATAGTCTGGCGAGGGGAGCGACAAATATATCGGGGCGACTTGTATTTTGAATAAATTCGACTACACGGTGTTTGACACACTGACAGCCGCTAGAGGAGACGAGCCGCGGGCTCTCCCGAGTTCCCATGCCTGACGCGCCTTCCCCGAACAGATGCGACCTGTTCTACATAGCGACTAATGCACGTTTTTTTCTTCTTCATGATGCATTTTTTGGCTCGTGCGACTAACATACCGGAGTGACGTATCACCCGGAAATTACGGTATGTGAAAAGTATGAAAATGGAAAAAACCAAAAAAATAAAAAGAACTAATCAAAAGAATGGACAAAATTGAATATCAAAAAAATGAACAAAGATGTACAATATGCATAGATATTGTACATTTTTAAAGATAGTATTAATACAATAATTACTTCTCAAAAATCAAAGATGTATGAAAGGTTCTATGTGTTTCTTGTTTCTTAATATGATTGTTGATAATTTTGTCAATATTGTACTTTTTTAATTCATTTTTTTGTCCACTTTATTTGTTTTTTGTTTTCTTGATCATTTTCTCCATTTTGGTTTATTTTACTAACTATATTGTTTACCTTTGTTGATTTAGTGTTTCTGACCACAGATCTTGAACACCTCCGATATGATAGTGACTACTATGGAGTTGTAAAGTGTACAGTTGATTGTGACCTTGACCTTTTCTGTGAAGTTCACAGTATATGTACAGTGGAACCCCGGGTTGCAAGATGAATCCATTCCAGGATCAAGCTCGTGAAACGAAAAACTTGTGAGACGGGCAAGGTTTTCCCATAAGAATACGTGTACAACCAATTAATCCATTACAAGACCCAAGGAAACACCCATATATACACACCTGTATGTGCACGTTTATGCATTATTATTATTATTTGAAAAGGAATGCATGAAATTGGTACTAAAAATTATTTATAATGACACTTTACCTTGACTTGACATAGACTTAACGTACATGTACCGTATTAAACAAAAACAGCAAATGGTGACCGTATCACCAGCGATTTCCTTCTCATTGATCCAAAGGAGCAATCTCCATGATGAGATGGAAAGGTTATAGCTCGAGCAGCTTACTTTTATAACACTATTTTAATGTACATACTCTGAGCATGAACAGGCAGGGAATAACACATGACAAAATGAGGTTTCTAACTCTCACAGCCATAAAGCGGCCGCTGCCGTAAAGTGTCTCAGTGACGTAAAACTGCAACACACAGTAGCTCTCTCTCTTATATGACACTCACCACTGCATCCTTCTTAGGTCCCATGATGAAAACACACAAAATGAGGCACTATTTCAGGTGAAAAAAGGCACAAATATGAAGCATAATACAGCTTGAGTGTCACTTCTACATTTCCAGTAGCGCATGCTCTGCACGCTCTCCTCTCGCTGTCGCTCCCGTGAACTATTTTGCTTGCAAACCAAATTTTTGCATGTGAGCTGGTACAGAATTTTGCCCAATGTCTTCCTCATAACCCAAAAATTTGTTTGCCAAAGCACTTGTAACCCAGGGTTTCACTCTATTTGGACTCAGCATAGTCAATAACCCAAGAGTATATGACATTTTCAACCTCGCTAAATAGTTAGAAATGTATGTAGGTTAAAGTCCTTTAATGAGCAAGAGGTGTCCAGGAGTCTATACTGTATTAATATTTGGTGTCTATAACTATAGTAGTTTGAGTACTATAGGTCAGAATAGTTTCTTATTATGCTGTGAACTAATTAATATGCAAATTAGGTGGTAGTTGCCATAGTAACCCTTCCCTCTACCCAGACTACCCATGTGCTACCTTTGGTTAGATTTGGTCCAGGGACTTTTAAAGGAACAGAGCCAAATCTTCACATGAACAAACATACGATCTCAAAATTTATCTTAACCCATATAATCCCATCATTTATTTATATTTTTACTTGAGGAATCTCTAAAAATGATTCATTAGTTTTGCACAGTTAATGCAATTTGTAAAAGAATAGATTGTCTGCTCTAAATTGTATCAACCAGCTAACTAGCGTGAATGGTCACATGATCAGGTCTTTACTTCCTGCCTGCACCTCTAGAAGATGATGTCTGCCTCAAACTCGTACAAGAGGAAGTACAGTAATTAAAATACCTTAATTAACAGATATAACTGAAATATTTTGTACACATATTTTTTTTGCAATATCCACTGCTGACATGTAATGAGAATTATATCCCTGCAAGCATCTTTTGATCATAAGAAGAGTACATAATGTAAGCATGGCAAGATTTGTTGCCGCTAGCATAACGCATAGTCATAGTGTTATGCGAGGTGTCAAAGGTTTTCAATGTTTATTCTATTTATATTTGTTTTTATTCTACACAGCTTAAAACTATCAGAAGGTTTGGATCTTCTATATATAAACAACCAATACAGCATATGTGGAATCAGCATAGTCAATAACCCAGGCGATACTGTATGACATTTTGAACCTCCCTACCTAGCTAGAAATGTATGTAGGTTAAAGTGCAATAATTTCAGACCCTACTGACCCTACAGATTGTCCAGGTTAAAGTCAAGGTCATTTGATGAGTGAGGTGTCCTGGAGTGTAATGTGCCACATACTAAAATGTGGCACCTGTAGCCATGGTAGTTTTGGTACTATAGTTCAAAATAAGTTTTTTACAATTACCTAATTAATATGCAAAAATAGGTGGTGGTTGCCATAGTAACTCTTCCCCCTACCCTGACTATTCATGTGCCAAGTTTAGTTAGTTTTGGTCCAGGGACTTTGGAAAAATACAGCTGAATGTTTGGACGTATGAACAGAACTCTCCACTACATCTCTATGTACTGTATATTAAGCAGCTTCATGTGAATAATATTTAATTGTTATAGAATTATTGAATGCGTGTGTTTCTTTAGGAATACAGGATTTCCACCTTCTGGGTTTCGATGCTTGATGCGTTCTACCAGAGCCTCATTTGCTTCTTCATTCCATATTTGGTAAGACACATTTTTCAGCACTTCACAAATCCAACAGTGATGCATGTGTCATGGTGGAATCTCTGAGGTTATTTTATTTTACCAGTCAGATGCATCTTTTTAAAAATTTCACCAGCATGTTTTTTTCACCCTCCAGGCTTACCATGGCTCAGACGTGGATATTTTTTCCTTTGGAACACCTGTGAACACCATTTCTTTATTTACAATCCTGCTGCACCTGTCGATAGAGATCAAATCCTGGGTGAGTGCTAAGTTAACTGCGCTAAAATCAGATGGGATCACAATAAACCGGTGTTTCCCAAACTCCCTTAACACAAGACGCAAACCTGAAGTATGGCATCTCCATATGTGTTCTAGTAGTTCAATGTTAAAGATTATAAGATGCATAACAGTGGTCATCCACCTTACAGTATATTGTTCATTTTGATTTAATTTTGTGAACTAAATGCTGTGTGCTAAATCAACAATATAAATAAGCTAATAAAATATCTACAAAGTCAGTAAGAGCAGAACAAAAAATGAAAAGTATCAAGAAACTGAACAAAAATGGCCAAAAAATTAACAAAAGAATTAAGAAAGTGAACCAAATAAGCAAAAAATAATAATGAAGTAACCAAGAAACTGCCCAAAATATGCACAAAACATACAGCAAATGATCAAAATAATCACAAAATGACTGACGTGTCCACCAAATGAGCAAAACAAGCAAACAAAAAAAAGACAATGTAACCAACAAAATGACCACAATACCAACAAAGTGAGCAACAGAAAACAACAAAAATTAGCATTTATAAAATGTTTGAGAGAACATGAACAACAATGTACAAAAAAGATAATAAATAAATTTAAAAAATGTGCAAAATAACAAGATACAAAGAAAATTATTCACAAAATGAACAAAATCTGGCAAAAATTAACTAAAGAATCAAAATAATCAAATGAGCAAAAAACAAAGTAACCAATAAAATGACCAGAATATCCACAAAGTGAATAACAAACAACAACAAAAGAATCAAGGATACAAACAAAATAAACACAAAATAACAAGAGTATAAATATCAAACAAAATCAATAAGTTAATAAAATATCCACAGAATCAGCAAGAATAGAACAAAAAATAAACTCAGAAATGAATACAGAAAATGAAGCAAATGAGCAAAAAAAAAAAAAAAGTAACCAAGAAAATGCCCAAAATAGCCACAAAATGAACAAAAAATATCAAATGAGGAAACAGAAGAACCCAAATGAACAAAACTGACTTCTTATACAATCAAACAAAAAAAGAACAATGGAAACTAGAAAATGTGCAGTCTCTGAAGAGATTGCGTGGGATTGCTGAGTCAAAAATAGTTGAACTTGCTGGAAAAGTACAAGAGTTAAAATAACTATTCAGTGGAGTAGTAATCAAAGGCACTGTCATTGCCATGGTAACCACACATTCTGTTAGAGTTCAAAATTTATTTCCCATTGGAAAAAATTTGTCAAAAAAGCTAAATATTAAAAAAAAAAAATGAAGGTTAGAATTATGAAAAGCAATGGCACACTTGTCCTGAATAAGTAGATGATATATGAAATACATGAAGTTTCAATGGTTTCAATTGGACAAAAAATGTAGGAGTAAAAATGACAAAAAACATATGAAGGTGGAAGAACAATAAAGACTGAAGACAACAATAATGAAATTGCTGCATGACTCAGCAATCCCACTAATGAACAAAGATCAAGAAAATTAACAACACCCACCAAAATACCCAAGAAAATAACCAAAAGGGCTAAAATTAATGAAATTTTTTTTTGTACAGTAACTACGCTGGCTCAGTTTAAGAACACTTGGGATTTGTCATTATAAGAACAGTAATATAAGAACATAGAACAATTCTGGTGAATGTGAGTTGGACTTGTCGTAGGAGTTTTCTTTTGAAGAAACATTGGAAAACACGTAAATTGGTGACTGGGGCCCCTTGCTCCTCTGTTCTGTTTCATGGCTGCCAGGACTGTTATCAGTACGTTTCTCTGTGTGCCCGCTTTGCAGACGTTGGTCCACTGGGTTACCATGCTGGGCAGTGTGGCCCTGTACTTCGTCATCACATTGGCCTACTGTGCCGCCTGCGTCACCTGCAACACCCACTGGGCCCTGGAGAGGCAGCTGGCTGACCCGATGTTCTACCTGGTCTGCATCATCACCACTGTGGTTGCTCTGCTGCCCAGGTACCGACTTGTATTTGTAGATTGAATAGTGAACTGTGTTCACCGACAGTGATTTGTGGAAGTGTTTCTGAGCTCATGCAGTGATTTCCAGTAGAGAATCTTTTTTATTTATTTATTTAATTTATTTATTTGAACCAAATCATGTCTGTTTTTAATGCAGTGTTGTTTGAGGGCCCAAAGATCATGAGCATCCAGTATTGATCTTCGACCTTCCTTCTGATTCTTTGTATGTTTTGATGATATTATTCACTGTACATGGTGGGATCTTCACAGTCTTAACAATTCTACATTGAGGAACATTTTTCTGAAATTGTTTCACAATATTTAGATGCGGTTTGTTGCAGATTGGTGAACCTCTGCTCATCTTTACAGCTGTGAGCCTCTGCCTCTCTAAAATGTTCCTTTTATACCAGTGATAAATCGGCCCCAGTTATATTACTTACCAGTGAACCTAATTAGTTGTCAAATGGGCCTCCATTTGTCTTTGATTTGTGTCAGTTACTTCTCCAGTCTTTTGTTGTCCCTGTTCCAACTCTTTTGACATGTGTTGCTGCCATCAAATTCAAAATGAGCCAATATTTTCCATTAAATGATAAAATGTCTCAGTTTCAACATCTGATATGTTGTTTATGTTCTATTGGGAACAAAATATGGATTTATGAGATTTGCAGTTCATTGCATTCTGTTTTATTTATTTACATTTTTTTTTACATTTCCTTTACGTCCCAACTTTTTGGAATTGAGGTTGTATTTTATTTAATATCAGTAACATTTAAATACTTGGGATTACCCCAAATAAATACAATACTTTACTTAATGGAAATAACATACATGATTATACGATCATTATGTAAGATGTATAATTATTGTATTTAGCACAGGAGACAAATGTGTTATTTCCACAATGAACAAAGGAGACACCTTGAGTATATGTTATCATTGTCTATGTTTACATACACACCAACATTCCCCTATTTTTCAGAATATAACAATATTCAAATGTGTTGGATATTCTGAATCAGGCTGAATGGAACCTTATTTGAATATGACATGTGGGATATGCTGGGTCTTATTCCTTTTTTAAAAAATACATATAATTAGAAAATGCTTCTCATTACTAGGTTGAAATCAGCAGTGGTAGAGACAAAGATCCTGTCTGGTACAGGTGGACGCTCCAGAAGTCCACAGTTCTCGTCCAATAGAAAACGCATCTACTTCACAACATAACAAGTTACCAGCAGGATTTCAGATGCATACAAACACCCAAAATGCGATTCCTTCACGATGATCTTTGAAAGAAAGAAACACAGGCACCAGTTGAAAACTAAAAAAAAAAAACCCCGCTCACAGCTGTGGGATTTATTTTCACTGGCCATGTAAACAGCTGATTAGTAACTTTGTCTGTTTTGGGAAACCTGAAGAAAATACAGAATGATAGTGTGCATGGAAACAGTATCTGTAGAGGTGTGAGCTCCATCTATATCTGAACACAAAACCAATGTGAAACAGTATTTTCATTTTTGACTCTCATAATCTTGCTATTTTTTTGGAATCATGACACAAAATGAACTGCTGTTTTATTCCTTCCACCCAATCAACCTTATAATTACTTTTATTATCATATGCATTTAGCAATACACATGGTTGGTGCACATTTTTATCTCATGGTGCATGAGTGTGTGATTAATAATCAAATAGTTTTAATAGTGAAGGTCATGAAGGACCACATTCTTCGTCTTGTAGCTGAAGCTTCTCAAAGTGCTGATATTTAGAAGGAATGCTGTGATTTACATCAAAGAGCTGCATATTTTTCACTGGCCTACTTTCTCCCCACTGCACTCTCTCCCCCAGGTACTTGTTTCACGTGCTGAAGAACTCGATCGCCCCCTCCCCACTTGAACAAGCCCGGCATTTGGACCGGATGGACCCAACCACGAGGGATCAGTGGATCAAGGAGTGGAGGAGCTTCAGGGGTGGGGGGCAGGTCAAACACCCCAGGCTGTCCATCCCACCCTCTCCCACTGCGGAGACCCCTGTGGACGCTTATCCCCCCTTCCCCACTGTGTCTGAACTAACAGGGGATGAATTCATACTGAATGTGATCACAGAGAACTATCAGAGACCAGTGCAAACATGAGAAAGAAGACTCACGGGGAATCTAATGGACAGAACCAGCACTGCACTAAGAGTATTATTTATTCAGGAGATTGTAAATATTCTGAAGTGGAAACATCGCAGTTGTGGTTCATTTCTTGGGGGGGTTGTTGTTAATAATCTGGAAGAAAAATCATCCATCTCTTACTTGTGACAAATTATCAACTTGGGGTGATGAGTCTGTTTTGTAATGAGCTACTCAACAAGAAAGCAGGCCCTCTCCTCGTCCTCTGCTCATAACAAGCTTCCATAGTGAACACATAAGCCTATTACATTTCTGATAGGTTTTCAGAGCACAGTGGTAACCCAATTAGTCATGCCACCCACCCCTCCAAAAAGTGGCACTTTTCCAGAACAAAATGCTTAGCTGGTTTAATTTATTCCTCTCACCTAGACATCCTGAATATTTGAAAAAAATCCCATCAAATACAAATTAGAATTTACAGGTTTTCCATGCATGATGAATGTTTTACAGGCTGGCCTGAATCAGTTTTTGTATTAAATGCATTCTGGCAATTAATATGGAAATATTAAATATTTATTTTCCAACTGCATGCAAATGGTAAGCTCTGTTTTATTTCACTTTCAGGGAGATGGAGAGAGATTTAAAGGAAGAATCAAAAGTATATAGAAATGGTGTGTACACTAGTCAAATCCTCTGGTAAAAGGGCTGAGTTATCATTGGCATACTTCATTATACAGTAGCAGCACTGCTTATATAAGGTTTCAAGGCCTCCAGTTGGATCCTTGCTGCCCTCTAGTGTTTAAAAGAAAGAGCTGCAGGAAGGTCAAACGGGACACAGTGACAGAGGAGAGACACTAAAATACAGTATAAGGATGCAGCTAAGGTTCGACTGTGATGAATTATGAAAGAGCAACTTGTATTTTAAACATCTTTTTATTAAAATACATGAGCAAAACAAGCCACAGAGCTAACCTGGCACTGCTGCATATACATACATATAAACCATGTTGATAAATAATGTACATTTCCATGTGATATTACGGGACTTCACTGCAGTGCGTCTTATGGCATCGTATTCTGCACAAAACATGAGTAAGAAGTGGTAAAAATATTCAGTATTTCAAAACATCACAAGCTCTAAATACCATTGTGTTTGACATGAAGGTCAATTTTATTCACAGATATAGATGTGGTTCTCCTTAAGAAATGTTTTTGAACATTCATTAAAAAATCATGTAAAAGCAGCTGAAGTATAATCCTATTTGATTATTCAGCAGTACCATATCCTGTGGTAGAATGTAATTGAGTATTGCCATACTTCTACTCCACTACATTCACTTCATTTATGAAAAAGGAACTTGAGTTAATACCTAACTTGCAGATTTACATCATTAATTTGAAAAGTAAAAGCCATGTGATATGTGATGTCATATTATTTCATGTTAATCTACTCAGCAGTGTGTAGTTATTAAAATGAGTCCCACCATTTCCAAGAAAAACAATATACAGTACTGTATATTAATCTGAAACTAACCATTCTGCACTGCTACTTTCAGAGGTCCCATATCCTAACACATGAATTAATATCTGTACCACTTATGCTGTAAATATCTATCGAACACATTTGCAAAGGTGTTGATAAAGCACACAGTGTTGCTTTGATTTTTTTCTTACTTTTCCAAGAGCCTCTTAATAACGCTGCTACATACCGTACACTCTGTTTTCACTTACAGGTGTTAACCATCCAGTTTATGACAGAAATGGTCTTATTGGTTGGACTGCAGGTCAATTCCAAGGTAACCTAGGATCCTATTCTGACACAAGAACACTATGAGCACAGAATAATGCCATTTTCATGGATTTTCCAAAAAAATGGTCAGGAATATTAGCAGTCACTCATGGAGGCAAGTCTAATTTTAGCATGAATAAGATTTGTTGTAACATGTAATGTTTACATCTAAGAATTCTACTGGCTCATGGGGGTCGCACTGGTGAATTTTAGCTTGAATATTGTTGGTTATGACTTTTGATGTCACAAATTATAAAAAACAAAACTGCTTTTTTTCTGTTTTCCATCTTGTGTAGATTTCTAAGAACTAAAAAAACTGAGAAAATTCATATTTATACAAACCTTAATTTTACTCTACAGATTTTATGTAAACCTCAAAACCAAGATAAGATAGATTTTCACAGTATGGGACCTTTAATGACTGTCACTGGTAAAAATAATGTTTTTAGTATTTTTATAACATTTTTACACTTTGGTGCAGCTACTTTTTCAAAAATGTGAATACTTTCTCCACTACTGATCACACATGGATTTAAGATCGTAACCTGCTGAAACATGACTCAGCAACACTTTAACATATTGGTGTTAAACTGGACAATTACAATATTACATTGAAATATGTCCACTACCAAAATAACAACTGATGGTGAAAAAATGCAGAGTAATTCAAAAGTTTCACCAATCATTTACCTTTACTTGCTACTTGCTTTTATTAACAGACTGAATTAAGAATAAATCTGAACCACAGATGAACCTGCAGTATCGGACCTGTGTGAACTGATCTATTGTTTTTTTAGTAGATGAATATTATATGATGAAACCACAACAGTGATACACTTCAATCTGTAATAACACCATTTAAGGCCATTTAACTAAATACCATCAACAACACTTACATTTTAACTGAAAGTCAGTTAAAGACAGAATAAAAGAATGACTGTACAAGTCTTACGTGACAGAAAAACAAGTTGGAAACAATAGACATATTGTGTTTCATACGAAGGTGTGACTCTTGTTCTGACTGAACTGGAAACTCTTGTTCTCATGCTGCATCAGTCTGATGCAGTATGTTGATGACACTGAAAATCCCAAACTGGGCTGATCAGCTGAGTCCAGGGGGTGTATAAAACTGTGTTCTGGGAAATCACAAACTAAAGTAGATGCAGATATGTGTAATGCCTGAACTCATGAAACTGATGATAAATATCAGTGGAGATCACAAGGATTTGAACCATAAGTTCTTTTCAGAATGTGTTTTTGAGGATAAATGTGAGATGCTTTAAAAATAACCAACCTTAAAGTGGCAGATTCACACACTAAGCGACTCACCACACTTAAATCCTGTTAAAAGTGTCAGTGTGTAAGTACAAAGTGGAACCACACAACAAAACGAGAACACACTAGTTATGCATGTCATTGTAGCCTCAGCGATAAACCATCTTCTAAAAAGCGAGTGATGAAGACTGATTGATTAATACAGATACTTTACCTTATTGAAATAGTAAATGTGTATCTGTGGACATAGTGACTTAAAATAACTCAGAGGACATAATCCACATACATACTGCAACTGCACCTAAAGTGGTCCTCTGTCAGCCTTCCACTCTGGTTTTGTCTTACCTCACCAGGTGGGCATCATGTCAGGGAACCATATCCGGCCGAGGTGCTTTGACACCTCACTGTGGATCTGCTCCATGTTGTAGGTGCTGTCTGGAATGAGCACCTCCTCCATGATTGACAGCTGAGTCAACCTGCCCCCACACATCTTCACAAACTCCACAAAACCGCTGCAGGTGACTTCACACTCTCCCAGACCGATGGCCGTCAAGCTCTTGCAACGTTCAGCAATACGGATCAGTTCTTCATCCAGTGGCTCCAGGCCATTAGCACATACCACCAGCTCCACCAGCCGGGGGCAGTTCAGTCCAATGCGACCCAGCATCTCTTTGCTAACTGCCCGGCCAAAGTACAGGTGCGTGACAGGGGTCTCCTCACGAAAGAAGGGCTCAAACTCCTCCTCATAGAGGAAGAAGTACATGACGATGTTGACTTTAGGTGAGTGTCGGACCAAGGCCTCCCAGCTGCTCCTTTTGATGGCGTGGAAGTGGGTCTGGCTAGGGTTTTCACTCACAACATCGATGCGCAGGTGCTCCAAGTGGACATGTTTTTCAGAGGAGAGGGCGAGCAAGAGCTCATCGCTCAACAGATGGTAGTTTAATGCCAGCTCCCTGAGGCCATGGCACTGGTCTGCCACACACAGGATACCTGAGGGCAGAGAAGAGGGCCAACATCTGGATGAACATCATAAAACTCAACTAATAAGCCATTGTTAATGTTGGGAAGGTTACATTATAGAATATACTGTATGCCCTAAAATTACTTACATAACTCAAATTCAGTACATCTTAAATTATTATTGTATAACAGTGTGAACAAATGTCGTATTTTCAGAATACTACTTGCTAAAGTGGACTGAACCACGGAGCCACTTTGAATATGGTACATAATGCCACTAGCTGTAGAATTGTGGGATACAGAGATGTAAGTATACAGTATGTGAAAACATAAGCAGGGTGATCTGTGCTTCTTTGAGAAACATTGATTATAAACATTTCAATGACTAACCCTAACTAATAGCTCAATTTTACTCCTACATTGCCTCTTTTCTAAGTTTTCTGAATCTGTCTAAGCTTGTATACCAGAAAAAAATTTATATTTTGAAATTAATTTCACTGTCCAAACAAAATGTGAAACTGTGTTCAAACTATCCACATACAATTAAATGCGAGTCAACATAATGTTTAACATCACTGCATCATTTTGAATTCGTACTTTACATGCCAATCAAACTATATTGTATTTGGGATTGTATTTAAATTGTAAAAAATATTTTGCTTGTATGTATTTGTTGTGCAGTAGCCACCTGCAGGGGACACATGAGGGCAGCTGCTCATCTTCAGCAACTTGAGCGTATCACTGTTGTTGGCAACCAGCACCTTCAGGGATGGGTCGTCAACTGGAGTGTCATCAATCTTGATCGAGGACAGTGACTTGGAGTTGACGAACACCACTGTCAGGGCAGACACAAAGTGGGCCTGAGGAGGAATGCACACTGCTGATTAAACCTATATTTCTCCAACCAGACAGCTACTTAGGGTGTAAAATTACACAATTTTCAACTAAACTGGAAAATTGACAACACATACACTCACTGGCCACTTTATTAGGTACACCTTGCTAATACTTGGACCTCCGCGTTATCATAAGGGATTGGACATGGTCAGGAGTAGTACTCGGGTAGGCTGTGACATTTACAGAATGTTCAGTTAGGACTAACGGTACAAAAATGTGCCACCACCAGCAGCCGGAAGTGTTTATAAAAGTTAAGATGCTTTCATGTGGCTTAGCAAGATTTGAGATTTACTCGACAAAGCAACATTTTTCCTCTCTTCTATTGGCCACTTTTGCTGAGTCCGTGTGAATTGTAGCGTTAGATTCCTGTTCTTATCTGACCGGAGTGTCACCATGTGTGATCTTCTGCTGCTGTTATCCATCTGCTTCAAGGTCTGACATGTTGTACGTCCAAAGATGCTCTTCTCTTTTACTTAGTTGTAAAGAGTGGTCATTTGTGTTACTATTGCCTTTTCATCAGCTCGAACCAGTCTGACCATTTTCCTCTAACCCCTGAAATCAAAAAAGTATTTTCACCCACAGAACTGTTACTCACTGGATATTTTGTATTATTTTGCAGACTATTCTTTGTAAATCTCGATGATGATTGTGTGTGAAAATCCCAGTAGATTAGCAGTTTGTGAAACACACATACCATGTTCAAAGACATGAAAATCCCTTTGCTTCCCCATTCTCATGCTCGGCCAATGGTCGCAGAGACAAAAACATCTCTAATACAGTTGCACTGAAAAAGGCCATTAGAAAACTTGCACATATGGTGTTTGTGTTCTATTATTAATGTTATTATAACATCATTATTATTATTATTATTGTTATTATTTTATAATATGATATTATATTATTATTATTTTTAAGTGATTAGTCTTTTACAGTATATTTAATTTATTCTTGATCAATTTCTTTTAATTGATCATGCTGAAATAATAGGAACTGGTCATGCTTATTCCTAAAATGCCATTTTCTGCTGCTGTTTCCATAATCTACCAGTGCAGCTTGGACACATACAGTGGGGACAATAATTATTGGGAAATGTAAAAATGTGCAAGTTCACCCATTTAAAAAGATAAGAGAGGT
>JAQQAE010005409.1:0-17657 GCA_029823295.1 Pseudamia nigra | reverse complement strand
AAACAATCAGAAAAAAAAAGAAACATACAAAAGGTACAAAATAGTGAAGCAAATCAATAAAGGTGACTAAAAGCAGAAGAAAAATTAATAAAACAATCAAAAAATAAAGAAAAAGTGAACAAAACCATAAGAAAAATTACTCAAAAACTGAAGAAAAATGAGACAAAATCAGAGAAATAATCAAAAACACAAGAATAAACACAATAAGAAGAAAAAAACACACACAAAATGAGTAAAATAATCAAGAAGTTGTAAAGAAAGGAACAAAAAGAAGAAAAACATTGCAAAATAATCAAGTAAGTGAATCAAATTATATGCAATAAAGAAGAAAAATTAAAAATTAAAAATGGACAAAGAACAAAACAAAACCAGAACTTTCAAATTGTGTGGTTGCATCATATTTTTCCATACACATTCAAATTGTAACTAAAGCATAATTATGAATTTAACCATTTTTCAACCACTACCTCGCTTAAAATATGTGACATTATTTTAAAGATTGTTTGGGAAATACCATAAGGCTAAAAATGTCATAACCCATTTTTTTAATGAGTCATGCATGAATGGGTTAAAAACACGCACAGAGAAACTATAACCTCTTCGTGTCTATCACAACCTGCTGCAGAATAACATGATGTGTGTAGGAGAACATGACATTATTATAATTGTGCTTTTTTCAGTACTGCTGTTTTTTCGTTCTAATTGGAGTGACTCACCAGGCCAGTTGCCACCTGCTTTGCCAACACATACACTGACCTCTCGGAGAAGTTCGGCACTGCGTCTGCCGGGACTGGATTCTGTTAGAGGCGAGAAACTTTACTTTATCACCTACATAAATCTTTGTCATCGTGTCTGTGTAAATGTATTACTCTTACATTTCTACGTGTCCAGAGGAAGTGAAGGAGGTTCCCTGGGCTGTGGGCCTCTAAGATCAGGTACATGGGAAAACGTGTGGTCTGACAGTGTAACATCTGCACCACATTCTCATGTTTGCACACTTTGGCATGAAACAGAACCCACTCCACAAATTCTTTAGCTTCAGGCTGGTCGGGGCCATCTATAGAGGATAACAGCGTCAAATGGAGACCAGCAAAGCAAACCTAGCAGGTGGAAGCAGGCAGGTCTTGGCAGATGTAGAGAACAGATTAACCGTAGACAGCTAAAAGTAGGGTATACTGGTTTCAACTCAGTATTTTACATTATAGGGAAAATCCCATCAAATCAATGCACATGGAGTCTCAATATTGAAGATGTAGCACATGTAATCATGCAGTGTAATAAGTACAGTATGAGTCCGAGATGTAATGGAATATAGTGCAGAAGGCAGGGGAGGTTTAGAGTCTAAGTTCACATTTGAGTGCAGGGCTGGACATTTTTTAAATTAGGCAGGGGTTGACAGGTTATTCAGTGCAAATAGGGATGATTGATAAAGTGTAGGATTTCTTGTTTCGTTTAATCAATAAAAGTTGATGCCATGATGCTGCACAAACTCCAATGTAGTAGGTGGCGGTAGACTGTACATCTAAAAGCTGGTTTGCCAGAAAACTCCAAAGTAGAAAAACTTAACAGGTGTGTTTTTGCATATCAAAGACAATTTACAATCGCATTTACAAAATGTTAAGCTGTTGTGTAAAAATTTAATTAAAGCAGAATGGGATGATTTGCAAAACACTGAAACCCTGCAATGAACTGAAAATAGCACAAATACAACATATCAGATCTTGAAACTGAAGAAAAAAAACACTAGCTTTTTGAAAACTACAAGCTAATGCTGAATTTGATGCCAGCTACACATTTCAAAAAGGTTCAACCAGGGTCATGTTTACCACCTTCTTGCATCACCTCTTCTTTTGACAACAGCATTCAGGAACTGAGGAAACCTGTCATTTTCAAAGTGGAATATTTCCCCATTTCCTGTCTCCTTTTTAGCATTTCACATTTTGTAACACGTCAGGCATTTTCTATAGGTGACACGTCAGCACTGCAGACGAAGCAGTTTAGCATCCAGACTATTCTACTACAGGGCCATGCTGTTGGTGTACACACTGCAGAATGTGGTTTGACATTGTCTTGATGAAAAAGACAGTATCTACTTGGCTGCATATATTGCTCCAAAACCTGCACATATTATTTTGCACTAATATTGGTTTAAAAAATGTTCCAGTTACCCATACCCTATGCCTACTAATGCACTCACATACCATCACAGATGTTGACTTTTGAGTACCAACAACCAGGTGGATGGTCCCTCTCCTCTTCAGCCCAGAATGCACAGGGTCCATGATTTCCAAAAAGAACATAAAGACCACAAGACAGTTTTTCACTTCACATCACTCCATCTTCATTGAGCTTGGGCCCAGAGAAGGTAGCAGCAATTTTTGATCTGGTTAAAATAGTGTTTTTTTTCTTCTTTACATGGAGTTTCACCTTATGTAAATAATCCCCAAATCCTTTGCAATTTTATACCGACAATTAATAGAATAGGATAGAATAGAATAGAAAACTTTATTGTCTATTCCATGTAAAAACAGAAATTGTTCTTTTAAAACGGCTCCATAGGGTGAATAGAAATAAAAATCCACACTCAGGCCTTTAAAATGCTATTAAAAACACATTCAAAAACACCACAGATAAGGACAGAAGAAAATTATTATTCTAAAGTCATGGCAGTATTTGCCCATCTTCTACAGATTAGTGAGCTGTTAACCATCTTTATATCAGATGGATTCAGCCTGTCTCGGATAGTGTCGATACCCTGTCATGTTATTAACATGTTGCATGTTAACCTCTCACAATGAATTAATTGTGAGATGTTTCTCCAGATGTGTCTCATCTTTTTTTAAACATGTTTCTGGCATCAAATTTAAAATGGGCGCATTTATTTCAAAATAACAATGACATGTCTCAGTTTTGATATTTGACATGTTGTCTTTGTGCTATATTACAGTAAATTAAATATGGAGTGTCAATGTTTTGCAATGTTATCGCATTACATTTTAATTTACACAGTGGCTGAAAACAGTCTTGCAAAGGGAGAAAACCTTAGCAAAAATTAAAAAAAATGAATAATTTGGTAAATTCTTCCATTACCTTTGAGCGACTTCACCACAACAGCGGAGGAGCTTCCATCTCTCTTCCTCAGTAGACCTTTACAAATGGGGCCATAGCGCCCTGTCTGCCAAAACTCTACTCCCTCCAGAGTGCACTCTTTAGGGATTTCCCAGTGATGCAAAGCTGCCTGGGCCTTTGGCGAAGTTACAGAGGCTGTACTCACGGACATACTGCACTGGCCTGTTGAAACACACCGATGGACACAGTTTTATAACAAGCCAGAAGCAAATCAGCACTTGGTACTGGAAAAAAGGCACCAATGTAAAAATATTAGAAGGCTTGTGTTGTTTCCCAGAGAGTAGAAATACTTATTTGATATCATACTATTTGTAATATTACCTGTGGTCCTCGGTCCTCTTGACTTGTTCTTGTAGAGACTGCAGCAAATCGAAGCCACTGCTAAAAGTGTGCTGAGAGCCAACAGGGAAGGGATGAAAATCACTGCAAATGAACCTGACGACTCTGGATCTAAGCGGCAACAGCAAGAAGAAGCCGGCTCAGAATATTTGATAGCAGATCAGGTGCCAGAATATATACCTCCAGTTTCAACATGAACAACAAAACAGAGAGGAGAAAATTGGAGAATTAAAATTTGAAAACTCAGAATTTGAAGAAAATTGAAAAGAATGTGTTGTGCAGTACTCACGGCAAAAGGGGAGAGAAGTATCGTTACATGTTATGTTCACATCCATAAGAAGCAGCTGATTTTTTTTTCATACATGAAAGACACAGCAGAGCAAATCAACAGAAGACATTATCTTCAAGCAAGCGGAGCCTTCTAGACGCCGAACTTCAAAAACAGCCCAAATAACTTCATAAAAAAATAAAACCATGGTGTTTACTGCTAGAAATGGTACTGATTTCCCTACCTGACACCTGAACCCCAAATGTTCAAATGAGCACTTTTCCAAATTTAAAAAAAAGAAGCCTGCAGCAGAAATGTTGAGTATTCACAAGAACATTTCTGTTTTCACGTGTTCTTAGAAAACAGATCCAACCTTGTGTTTCTGGTTGTGAGAGCACTGACCGGAGGGGTGATTTGGAGAGTTGACTGAATGTTAATCATTAACAAACAACCACAAATGGTAACCTTTTCAGGTGCGTTCCTCACACCTGCCACTCCAGCCACATTCATTTTTTATTTCCATAAAGTATTTACTACACTGCTTCTGAGAAAGTAGACCTGGTGTGTAAATGTAAAATGTAAAAGCACGGCTCCAAAAAGTTGAACAAGTGGCAATAAAGAGCAGAAAGGTTGTGAAATAAAAACAAACATATCTGGTAGAACATTTAATTAGATTAAGGGGAACAGGCTGATAACTAGTGAGTATAAAAATAGCTCCCATAGATGATAAAGATGGTGTGGGGTTTCACCGTTCTGTGACAGACTGCACTGGCAGTTAGTGCAGCAATGTAAGAATAGTGTTTCTTGGTGTAGACTTGCAAAGAAAATGGGGATTTGTATCCTGCTCTTCATAATATAATAAAAAGATTTGGGTAATCTGAATAAATCTGTGTGCAAGATTAAGGGACATGGGATAAGATTGAAAACAAGTACTGCCCTGCTGTAGCACTGCACTGAAAACAGTGATATCACTGCATGGGCCCAGGAACACTTTCAAACACCATTGTCGGTGAACACAGTGCATCGCTGCATCCATAAGTGACAGCTGAAACATTACCATGCAAAGAGGAAACCCTGTATGAACCAAATCCAGAAACACTGCCTTCTCGGAGCTGAATGGATTGAAGAAAAGTAGAAAACTGTTTTGTGGTCTGATGAGTCAAAATGTCAAATTCTGGAAGTTATGGGTGTGCTCCGGGCTAAAGAGGAGACCATCCAGGTTTTTATCAGCACTCACTTCAAAAGCCAGTGTCTGTGAAGGTATGAGGGTGCATTAGTGGAACACGCCTGATGCGTGTTTTGTGCAGGTTACCCATGCAAGGACTTGGAGAACCATATGATCTCAAGGAGGTGGCATCTTTTCATTAAGATGATGCCAAACTGCATCCTACAGTACATTCTGCACTCGAACAGCATGGCTCCATAGTAAAACTGTCTGGGTGCTAAATTGGCCTGATGCAGTCCTGACTTGTCACCCTTTGAAAATGTTTGGTACATTACCAAACATAACATATGACATATGAGAGTCTCTAACTGAAATGGGATAATGGGAAAATATTTTGCTTGCATAAAATTTAAAATGACAATGTACTTTTTAAAACAGTTTTATTTCAACTTAGTTTTGACATTAGAAATGTTATCTGTGTGTGGTTTTCAACTGGATATGGGGATTTAATGCTTTGCAAACCATCATATTTTGTTTTTATTTACATTTTACACAGTAGCTCAACTTTTTTGAAGACAGGGTTGCATGTCCACCACGGAAACTATGAATCTTGTTAATAAAAAATAACTTAGCAAGTAGAACCATAAAATAAAAGGAACAGCAAACCATGATTTAAAAAAAAATGGTCCCGAATTGGCTGTAGTTCTATGCATCAAGGATGAATAATACATTTTATGACCTCAGGTGGTGGTGTCTTTTATTTATGTTACAGATTCCTAACTCTGATTATTACGGCCACATGATGGCAGGATTGGGCAAGAATTTGCCTCCAGCTGCTCCATCCCTGTTTCGCGTGGGAAAAGCAGCACATCTCCAACTGCACTGAAAATGCACCTAACTGACTGAACTTAAATCAAACATTGTAGTACATTGTGTCAGGAAAAGAGAACTCAAACCCATCACTAAAGCATACTCTAATGGCTTTAAGTTAGCTTTCCTGATCTTAACCTATTTCCCACGTGAACTCCGCGTCCCAGTGCAGGAAGCTCCGCCTTGTCAAACACACAGTCCAGCGTTTCCAAGCCGCAGATGACCCGCCTACTGCCGCTTATTATTGGTTTACTGAAAAGGCTTTAGGGCTGCCCTCTGCCCTATGATTGGACCAGACGAGTTGCAATCGACAAGCAACACGGAAAAGATAAAAAAAAAAGTTATGGAGCGGACTCTAATCGGATCACGGCTCTTGCATGCTGCTGCGTAGTTTTTAGTAGAAAAATACCCACAGTGCCTCCGGAAAGGCTGGAGAGACCACAGACTGCGCCACAGAGGACTAGAAGCAGGACTTAAGTGTTTCATGAGATACAAGCCTGGCTCAGTAGAGGACCAGTTATGTTTTTCCGTTTCCAGGGACTGCCTTTCTGATGTCACCGCGGAGGAGGGCAGCACGGGAGCACAGGTGCGTAAAGTTGTCGCTCCGGTAAAGCTTGAAGGCAAGAACTGTCACCGAGCGACGCTCCATTCAGCAGCTCGTTAATCTGTGTTGGAAACCAATTAAACAGTTTCCAGTTTCTCAGTATTTGCCGAAACTCTTCTCTCATCAGTGTTGCCTAATTGTGAGTTTTCTACTAAACTCTTAAATGGAATAGAGACCCCAGCCTGCGGGGTTTTTACCGGAACCGTCCAGCGCCGTGGGAAAGAGGCGGATGAAGCGCACGTTACTTTGAACTGGGCTGTGGGATCCAGACACTCAAGCATCATAACCAGCACTTTCCGCTTCAATGCGACACTGACGCAAGTCTCGCATCCCGGTCGTAGACAGGTGATGCTTGGAAGGATTGACCATCAACAGAGTGAAATTTACTGGGAAAACAGACGTGATTTTTGTCCAGGAATTGAATAAAATAAAGGAAAGCCGCTGTGACTTTTATAATCTGCAATGGTTTTTCCGTGCGTCATTACATCTTAGGATAAGAGGCGGGTATTGCACTGAAGGACAATCGTTCTTGGACTCCCTTCTAGGTTTACAAGAGCAACCAAACAATGTCCAAGACACTGAAAAAGAAGAAGCACTGGTCCACTAAGGTGCAGGAGTGCACCGTGTCGTGGGGAGGGTCCGGGGAGTTGGTCAGTGTAGTTGAGGTGCGAGGCGGCGCTGAGCTGGGAGAGTTCCCCCACCTCGGACACGTCGCAGCCGAGGCCCTGGTTTGTCATGCTGGGAGGTTTCCGAGCAGCGGGGACGTGCTGCTGGAGGTGAACGGGACTCCGGTGAGCGGACTGACCAACCGAGACACACTGGCTGTCGTCCGCCACTTTCGAGAGCCAATTCGTCTGAAGACTGTGAAACCAGGTGTGTGCACATCTTATTTTGAGTCACAAACGCCCCCAAACATCTCTAACTTCCCATTACACACACATCTCCACAGAAACACCTGACGTATGTCAGAAATGGTTAAAAAGGCCTCGTTAACTTGAAAATGGATAGGCTTAGGACAGGTGTGACTCGTATCATGAATAAGTAAGAGGAGCTTCAGGGTCCTGGCTCTCAGCTGAGCCCCTGACATCAGCTATGTGTCTACATACTGTACATAACATTCCTGTATGTATTATCATGATGAAAGAGTGTATTTTTTGACTTTCAGCTGACACACTTTTATTTAAACAACCCATCTCCTATGCAAGCTGACAGATATAATACTTTTGCAGTTAGTTCTGCAACAAGTTTAAATGAGTTTATTGGGCACTATAGCATAATGGCAACATAAACAAATAGGTCCGTGTGATTGCAATCTTTTATCCGAACGTGGAGTTTGACACTTGTGCACCACTGTGTACCTTTTTTTTATGGCCTTCATACACACAACACTGCCAACATGGTCATCATGTAGGTGCACACTGCATTAATATCATTTTAATTCTTTGTCTAAGCCTTGTCAATAGCTTATCGATTGGATTGACTGTGTGTCTCATACCTCTCAATTTACAGATACTGCTTTATGGTCCAGAGACACACCTATTAAACAGAAAAACACACTGACATTATAATTCTGACCAGTGGACAGCCTGTGCGTGTGGAGGGGTTTGTGTGCATGGATAGATTTGACAGAGCTACTGCTGAGCCCAGCACTTTACAAACACTTAGCAGGGATTTGTTAATAGTTGCTTCCGTAGCTTAGGCCATGTCCGTCTGCCTGCAGCAGTGAGGTGAGTCCCAGTCTAATTGAATCAATTAGACCCGTATCCTTAAATCCCCAGGAGGCGGTACTTGTCTGTTCACATCATGACTGATGGCATTACTGCTATGTGATGGATTTTTATGATGTGAATCGGTCATTTTTGCTCTAAATTAGGTTTGAGCGGGGTAAAATATGTGACTAAAATCATTAAAGCATTATTAATAAATAATTTTAATTGAAAAGTGTTTTTTATGTGCAGCTCAAGTGAGGTAAAAGTGTGTATTTTCTTAGTAACAGCTTTTAAAAATGATCTTGTCAACCTTGTGTTATGCAACCTAACTTGTATGAAAAGTGATGCTCCAACACTTCAACATGTGCAGGCTGCTTACCATGAACTCCTGTCTTCCCTTCGGGGACTCACCGTGTGTTTATATCTCTGTCCCCTCTCTCATGATTAATTCATACATCATCCATCATTGATGTCTGCTCCATGCCAAGATGAGGTGGTTGGATGAGCAGATCAAATTCAGCCAACCGGTGTACATGTAAACTTGTACTCTCAGGAGATGGTGAACTTGGAAATGGGGATAAATGTGAGGAATGAGTAGAGTTTATGCTCAAGATGAAGAATGTTAAAGGTTCAGATTTGTGTTTTTTTTTCAGTTTGGCATTGTTTGCATTGTGATTACCAACACAGCACAAAAAGTTACATTAGCCTGAATGAAAAGCCTTTGCATTACATTCTCTGCTACTTTTCACCCCTGTTTTTTGCAATCTAGTTTGTCTTTATCTTCTCTGTTCACTCTATTTTGCACTGTCATCACATTCCCCTGCATCTCAGTTATTTTCTTTTCTCACTTCATTTTTTGATATTTCATGCATAATCACTTTTAGCTTCCCCCTAATCCCCTTTATCACCAGAATACTATTTTCTCTCTCTTTTTAACCTTTTTATCACATTCTGCACTGAAATGAAATAACAAATTTGTAAAAGTTTGTCATGACTTCCCCAAAGAAATGTACGAATTTACTTATATCATAGCAAACTGGACCTTCAGACTTCAAATCAAACCAGACTTTGTGCCTTCAGTACAGCTGAAAACACTCTACACTTCTCCAGCATCATCAGGACAGAAAACAGAAGCTTGTCTTGAGTGGTTCTCTGGCTCCAGACCAGCTGATGCGCTCAGTATGCAGCTCCCATCGCGAAAGAGGAGCAAAGCAATAGGCAGTAACCTTGAGGGGACAATTGAGAGGAGAGGCATCATCACAGATACCTATTTCAGTTTAGAGACTTTTGAGTGGCCAGCTCATTGATTAATCCTGCAAACACAGTTAGAGCTGTTTGTTTTTGTCTCATGGAATAGATTAGCTGCATAGTGCTACTGTTTTGGGGAAACCTTAATGTACAAATCTGGTCTGCAAAGGACTCCCTTCACTTCAACATGCAAAGTCTTAAAAATAAATAATGACTTACCTTTAGTAAGTGCTTAAATGGTACTTAAAGCTGGGGACACGCTACACCACTTTCACAGTTGTTACTGATTTTGAACAGACTGGTTTCAGCTGATTTTATGACAACGGAAAGAATGGTGATCACACATTTAATGGTTGTGCCTGATGAGAGATCATGATTTGTGAAACCAGCTGAAGCAAACTGAACACATCAAACTGTCATGAAAATGACCATGTCTACAAGAGCGACAGTTGAAAGTGTAAACGGACATGGATGACAAACACCTCGCTGTTGCTGTTGGTGCAGCTACCTGTTCTGAGAAAGTGAAGAAGAAAAACGGGCATGACTGTTTGCCATTGTTTTGATTTTTCCACTGCTTCCTGGTGTCTTTATCTTCTGACGCTATTTCCTGTGTATTGTGTGCTCTTATTTCATTGGCTGTTGGCAACGTGTTTGCAGCTGGGTCCGTAATCAGAACACACTACCTGATTGCGTCCAGAGTCGGCTCAAAAAATTCAAACGTGTGATTTACTGCAGCTGAGGTTTGGTCAGTTCTGATCCCCTCACACAAAACAGATTTCTGTGGCAACTAGCCATGCTGACTGTACCCAACCAGTGCAGACTGGTGCAGACTCTGCCCAACTGTGAATTGAGAGTAGAATCAGGCAAAAAATCTTGTAGTGTATCCCTAACTTAAGACTGGGCAACGGGAGCCTGACTACAGCTCACTGCAGACTCACTTCGACATGAAGGCCTTTCACTACACTACACTATGCTTCATCATTAGTTTAAATCCTTAATGGTGCTTAAGTAGGACAGAGATCTTTTCCCATGATGCTGTGTAAGTTATTTATATGGTAATAAAAGATACTATCAATGCCAATTAATGATTCAGCCTTAATACATTTTTTTTCAGTGATATTTGAAAAGATAAATGGAGCTCTGCCAAGACACTTCCCAGGAGTGTTCTAGCTACAGAACAGCATCTCTCTTTCAAGTCTGTATTAGGAACACAGACCTTAGTCACAGTTCCTGCTGTATGTAGTGAGAAATTAACTGCAAAAATGGCAGTTCCATTCAGACCACACTCATTACACAACATGTTTTTTCAATTACATAAAAAAGATATGGATAACAACAGTACTCACTCCAGGCTTTGTGCATAAAGATGTGAAGAATTCTCAGGTAGTCTTTGGCTGTTTTCTCTAATAGACTCCTTTTCAGGCTTGCAGTGCATTTAACTAAATAGACTACAAATATCACCCTGAAGGTAACACTAGGTAGCAATAAGCGTCAACAATTGAAATGAGTTCTAGTATCTTATTGACATATGCTAAGCTTTCTCTGTTCTGCCTAATTTTACTTCAGTTTCTAGTTTTTGTACTTTGTCACAGTGCCCGTGGGCAGTGACCTGAGAATGGTGTTATGGGTTGCACGTGTGACTAGAAGCTGATGATTTGAGTCAAACTCGGTACACTGTCAGTCAAGGATTTGCCCATGCCTTCTTCCTCAGCAGTTTTTCTTTTTTATTATTTTCAACATCGAATATTAATCCTGAAGATAAACTTTAAATGGTTTAGTAAACAAAAAAGTGCTAAACAATTCAGAACATGTAATAACATTAGGTGGTCACCCAGAATGGTTTTCAATTCACAGATGTGCCTTGTTAAGAGTTAATTTGTGCTTTCATGATGTACTTTAGACTATAATTTGTCTCATGTTGCGAATGATGGGCCCAGAATCAGCCCTATTAGTGCTCCTACAACTACTGTACAAATTCATATTATGGCAAGAAAAACTCAGAGAAAAGACAGTCCATTACTTTAAGAAATGAAGGTCAGTCAGACTGAAAAATCTCAAGAACTTGAAAGATTTTATCCCCAAATGGAGTCACCAACACCATCAACAGCGGTGATGAAACTGACTCTTATTAACACCATCCCAGGAAAGAAAGACCAAAAGCCACCTCTGCTGCATAGGATATGTTTATTAGATTTACCAGCCTCAGAAATTCTGAACAGTCCTCGTGAGAGCCCATTTCATGATTGCATTTGCTGGTTTTGGGTGGATTGTACAGTAGTTTTGTACAGTAGTACTAGCAGTAATACGGCTGTTGACTCTGTACCCACCCTCCCTTTGCACAAGACAACTGATGGTCTAAAGCAGTGTTCCCCAACCCCCGGTCCGTGGGTCAATTGGTGCCGGGCCGCACAGAAAGAATGCATAACTTACATTTTTCCCGTTTTATTTATTATCTGATTCTGAACAATGTTTTATTTTGGAAAATTACCGGATTCTCTTCGCCTTATTCTCTTACCTACATCCGCTTCCTTCTTAAAGGGGCAGCGTCGGCTAGTGGTGTGCGATACTGCATATTTTGGTATTGATCTAATACCAAGTGAATACAGGCCAGTATCACCAATACCAATATTTATAATAAATAAGGTGGATGGATCATTGAATTGCTAAATCTCAATTAATTTTGATGACCTTAAGTGTTTTTGTGATGTTTCCTTTTTTTATTATTAAATAGGTAAAACCCAGGACAGAGTTACGACAAAAATTTTATAATTAAATAGAAAATGCTTTATATATCCGCACAGCTGCACAGATCCATTTGGCTGCAAATGCCTCCTACGTAGTAGATCAGTCGTTATGGGGGACCAGGACCCCTCCACAGGATGGACCCTGACCAACCGACGGACCACAGTGGAGAGCTGTGTGATTCTGAGCCGCAGAGCAGACAGCATTTGCTGGAATTAAATCAGAGCCGTGGCTGGAGGGTTAACAGGGGCAACACAGAG
This sequence comes from Pseudamia nigra, assembly GCA_029823295.1. Lineage (NCBI taxonomy): Eukaryota > Metazoa > Chordata > Actinopteri > Kurtiformes > Apogonidae > Pseudamia > Pseudamia nigra. The sequence continues at coordinate 5,323 of JAQQAE010005409.1, read as the reverse complement.
GAAGCTGGAACGACAGCTGTTTTCTCGAACTGGATCTGAATCTGACAACGATGGATGAATTGTTGATTACGAGCCGGTGTCAGCCCGACCCAGTCACGGCAGGGTGGGTTCAGCCAGAGGGAAATAAGTCGGCTCTTATGTGTTGGCTTCTCCCTCAGCAGGCAGCGATGTCCGCTTTCTGCCTACACCTGCATATGTTTGCTGTGGTTGAAAATACATCCACACAGCGGTCATTCTTCTGTTGGATTTTCTGTGAGTGTGCTGATGAACCTGAACTGGCAACTTGCTTGTTTGTTTGCTTTGCGCATCTAAGTCACGTCACGTGACTCGCGTGACGGCGCAACATCTAAACACGAGAGAGAGAGGAGGGCAGAGTGTGTCTGCTCTGCGCTGACACAGGAACAGCGAGTCTGGTGACCTGGCTGTTTCTTGCTGAAACTGCAGCATTGCAAAACTTGGAGTAAAGGATTGATCTCACCAGGCTAGTATCCACCCTAAACCAGTATCGACTTGGTATCAATACTATCATTCATATCATTTTATGTTGTTGTATTTATCCACCACACCTTAAAGGCCAGTGCGTGAAAATATTGTCTGACATTAAACTAGTCCGTGGCGCAAAAAAGGTTGGGGACCACTGGTCTAAAGCACATTAAGAAGGCAAGAAATTGCATAAATGAACTCAGATAAAGGACACCTGTGAACTGAAAACTGCTCTGGGTGACTACCTCATGAATCTGAGAGAGAATGCATGAGTATGCAAAGCTATCGTTCAAGCTATATGTGGCTACTTTGGGCAATCTAAAAATATAAAACAAGTTCTAGGTTGTTGACCACTTATTTTGTTTACTGCATAATTACATATGTCTTAACAGTTTGAGTGTCTTCAGTATTTATGGACTGTGTTGAAAATAAGGAAAATACACTGAAGGAGAAGGTGTGTTCAATTTTTTTGACTGGTGGTGTACTTGGACTCCTGTATTTTTTGCAGTTTGAGGATATTTTCGGTGAAATGCTTGTATTTGCCTCTTTTTGACTTATTTGATTAGATTATGCTTAGTATTTATTTACTATAGTGTACATGAATATATGCCGAGGTCCAAAATTGGCATTCTCAAAGAACCCCTATAACGATGTGAATCTGATTCCTTTAGCAGCCTTAAGACCATGTGGTAATTCGTTACTGTTTTCATCAGCCATCTCTGTTCCTTTTGGCTTGCTAGTAGTGCCATATTAAGAGTAACACTTCATACGTCTGCCATCAGCTGCACAGCAGAGCAGTAAGTGCACAGTCAGTGTTAATACTGCCCCCCCCACGGTGTAGTCAGGGCTTCTGCGACTAAGCTGCTCTAAAACAGCTGAGAGGAGCTGTCAGCATCTCTCTGGTTCTGTGCATTCTCTCCATGGTAAATGTAACTTCTGTTCCAGCCATTGCCTTTGTCACATCTTCCTTTTAGAGTGAAGCCCAAGTTTGTCTTAGTGTCTCCCTGAAAAGAAACAAAAGTGTCATATTACTGTAACAGCTCCAGCTCTAGTGTGCATTCCTTTCTCATTTCTCTTGTCCATGAGCAAAACATTACAGGTATAGAGACCACATGAGAGAAAGATTTACCAGCTTTGCTACTGCCTGAACTCCTGTAACCTTGAGTCCTGTTCTTTTTTCCTATCCCTTCTTGTAGCCCTACGCATTCAAGCACTAAACATTCAACATAACAAATGGAGCGCCCTGGCACCCATCCCATCTTTGCTTTCGACTGCATCCTATTTTCTGTTTATGTGTTTATGCATATCCCTATCACTCTGGTACACCTGATATGACACCTACCCATCAACCCCCTCCTCTTGGCGGCTCCTGGCTCATTCCCCAAACCTGTCACACCTCTTCGCCCTCCGTCCTGCCAGCCGTCAGCGGCGTGGGACGATGGTGCGGGTGGATAGGCATACTGAATCCTCAGACAACGGCGTCTGAATACCAAAGCATGCCTTTCCAGTGCTTTTCTATCCCGGTGCCCCTCCCCAGAGTAGCCTGCTACTTCTGCAGCTCATGCTAAGAACAGCATCACAGTTTTAGTCACAGTTTTTAATACACTCCCTCTGCCAAATGCTGCTTCCTCTTGTCTTGCATTTCTGTCAGCCTTCTCTCTCAGGGCTGAAGAGACAGTTGATCAAGCGAGGATGAGAGAAATGATAGATGGATAGAGTGAGATGGTTTCCCCTCTATCAGTAACTCACTCAAAGGGCGCATATCTTAAAAGTCCGTTCGACAATGTTGGCAAACTAGCCAGTATTCCATGGTTTGTTGTGGTCTGCGGTACATGTTTGGACAGGTGACCTGCCAGTCAACTGGCCTTACAACCTCATCAGTGCATGAGTTCATGAACTCTTGGAGTTGAAAACAGCCATAGCAGTAGCTATGTGGAAAACCATGGAGATACTAGCTTGGCAACTGTGAGGTTGTAACCTGCATTGACTGGCAGGTTACCTGTTTAATCATTCTGTCACAAATGATAGGCTACTAGCTAATTTGCCAACATTGTCATCTGGAACTTTTTAATGCTTAAAGTCATATTTGTCCTGCTTATGTTTGTTGTATTAGATTCTTCTGTAAAGGTGTGTTGATTTGGTTTTCAAAGAAATTCTTTGTAATTTTGTCATACAGTACATGCTCTAATTTCACATGGAGTGCCCTTTTCATTTCATGCTCAGTTTTCTGAAAAAATATTGTTGTCTTAAATAAATTAAATTGATGTCTTAAACTCTTGAATTTTACAGATTCATGAGTGTGGGACTAATGCACTTATGCTTGACTAGGATTGGTGATGACTCGCGATGTCACAAATCACAAAAATTCAAAAAGGCTTATCTGGAGTGGGACTACTGAGCAAGGTCATGCTTAACAGCTTTTATTTTACACACTGATCTTTCCATAAATCCAATTTACATTTTTATACTAGTGGACCATTTAAAGATCCCAGTTCTTAGTAAGCAGCAACTATCAGATCACTTCAAAATTTTCCCCAGATATTTAGTTATACAGTACCAGAATCCAGCTTTATTTAACCTAATACTGTCCATAACTGCAATGCAGAAGTATCAGCAACAGAAATTCCTCAAAATATGACTCTATGGTGGTAATCTTTCTTGTAAAAAATAAAATTAAAAACAGGCACCATGACTTGGCAAGCATGCTGTAAAAGTAGTGGAGATAAGTGTGTGTGCTGATTCACCAGGGCTGCTTCTTTCTACCCACCGAGTGGTCATGGTGCAATGTCAGCAGCAGCAATGTCTCCAGGTCACTGCTGGTGGAAAAGAGGGTGTAGTTTAGAGAGTCTCATCCTCAGAGACTCCTGCCCTCCTTTCCTCAGCTTGACTCCTAATTGGTCTCTCTCCTGCAGTGAGCCATCCCTGCAGCTGTTTATCCCTTTTGAGATAAAGATGAGGTCAGCTTCTAAACAGTGCATATATATAACAGAGACCAGAGTTTGGCAGCTCCTATATCACAAGGAGCGATAACCTACACTCCTGTGCTGTACAAATGAGGCTAGTTTCCACCTATTTTCAGCTAAGAAAGGCCCAGATATTTTTAAAAGAGAACACTGATTTAAACTGATTAACATAATGTAGCTGCTGCCGCGTCCTGATAATAAGTGTTTATGCACAGACACTAACAGGAGAGCTGATATCACCCAACAGGACACTGGGAAAACTGTTCTTAGCTCAAAAGCACTTCTAACTGAAGCTGTTTATGTATAAGGACTGACTGGTCACAGGCTGATTAACTAAGAAGCCGTCGCTTTTGTGTTGTGAGTGACAGGCTGAGACTTCAGGAAGGGAAATGGAAAAGAGAGAACGGATATGCACGGTTATGAATCAATACACAGGTGCAAAAGTAGATAGAAGGATAGAGGGGATAGATTATATGATAACTGATTGAGCTGACTTTTTCCAGATGCACACTCACTACCCTCTGTGGAGAGCCTATTTGGGGACTTTGTTTCTGGCTGAGTCTGTATGAAACATCCCTGTGGTGTTGTAGCAACGCAGTAACGGGAACAGAGAGGAGGCAGCTGGTACATCCCTGCCTCAGAAATTTTCCTGAGAAGGATTCACTTTTGAAGGATATATTGGATTTAAGCAGACAGAAAAATGATGAAACTGTTCAGAGAAAAGAAAATAGGCTAAAAAGAAAAGCAATGCAGACAATTGCAGGGTGGGGGAAAGAATGAGAAGAATAGTGAAAACGGCACTGGATATTTAGGAACAGGACAAAGAAGATGAGGAAGCATTAATAACGAAAGTGATTGCTACTATTAATCACAATAATGGTATTGATGCAGTGTTGTGTGTGTCTCAAATGATTCTGCCCACTGTTCATCAAGTCCAACACTTGCATTCTGACTCTGTGCTACCCCTATTAATGTTGGCAAATAACCATTCTGAATGAGCTGCCTGCATCTGTGTGCATGCATGCATAATAATGAGAAATTAAGGCACATCTAAAGTGGTCTCACTTGTAGTTTCCTTATGAGGCAGAACAGCCTTTTCTCTCACGCTTCTGGATACTCTCAGAGCAGCAGATTTCCCCAAAACTAATGTCTTATCTTTTTTTCCTCTGACCCCGGAGGACAACTGTGTGCAAAAGTGCTGTTTTGATTTTCTTGGATTCACTTCCCCAGAGATCTGAAGAGTTTATTTTAGAGGATAATGATAAGACTAGGATAGACTGCCTATCTGCTTAGTGTAGACTCATTCTTACCTCTGGTCTTCCAGCTGTGATTTTTCTTTATACTTTGTGTAATAAATCAGTTCAGAAGACTCAATCTTACAGTTAAATCTCCTGTTTGGCTGTTGTGTTTCCGACTTGGCCTTGTGCCTGCGCCGATAGGCCTTCGTCAGTATTCATTCTGCAAGTGCACCCTGTTCAGCTGTTTAGTTGCAGTACTCCACCTCAAAGAATCGATTTTGTCCAATTCTGCTTGTGCCCATGACAACATCATATCAAACAGACAGAAAACCACTGCCCTTCTAACACACCTTCACAGTAACCACCTACTCAGCCAGCTGCTGCTATGGCCCCTTCTGCACTCAGAGTTGCAGTGCTGCCTGAGTTTGTGCCAAACCTCAGCATGAGAACAGAGGGAAGTGTGCAAATGATGTGTCTGACCAAGACAGCTTTCTTTTGCTTTTTCTGTTGCCTTTCCTCTGTCTTTGTCTCTTTTTAAGAATATAAAATGAAAGAAATGCTTAATGAAGGTTAGCCTCAGTAAGACAGAATACATGTGTGTGAATGAGAAGGACCCAAGAGGAACGGTGAGGTTACAGG
>JAQQAE010005408.1:0-17657 GCA_029823295.1 Pseudamia nigra | reverse complement strand
GTGATTTAGACATTAATGGCTGTATTTTGAGTTATTTTGAGGGAACAATGAATTTACACTGTTATATAAGCTGAACAATGACTACTTTTCATTGTGTCAAAGTGTCATTTCTTCAGCGTTGTCCCATGAAAAGATATAATTAAATATCTGCAGAAATGTGGAGGGTGTGCTCACTTTTGTGAGATACTGTATCTTGGCCCACACCCAGGATGCTGTCCTCAACAAGGCATCAGACACTAGGGGGCGTAGTTGTCCTCTGCTGCCTGGTAAAACACTATAAAACAACCAACAAGACACATCGCAGTAACATCACATGACCCTTCTGAGGAAGACAACAGGAAGTTGTTGAAACATGTCAAGGTAAATAAACCTACATCTGTCTACAAAAAAGAACAACGCTAAAAGTATTAAGTATAGTTTTGGTGCTGGTCCCAAGCCTGAATAAGTGGAGAAGGTCATGTCAGGAAGGGCACCTGATGTAAAACTTGGCCAAAATAAACATTCAAATCTACTCTAGATCATTTGCTGTGGTGACCCCTAAAGGGAACAGCTGAAAGGAGATGAAGTAGTTTAATGTTACTTTTCATCATTTTGTCAGCTTAGCTTTGTAATGTGGTCAAAGTTTGGTGATTATTTGTACTTTGATAAAGTGAATGGACATTTTATCAAATATCTCTCTACCTTGATGGTACACTTTACAATGTGTCAGATTTCCTCACTCAGCTTCTAGGGACCATTTGTGAACAGACAACAGGATTTGAACCACCAACCTCTGCCTCCAAAGCATATGCTGTGGTGTGTAAAGTAAACAGAAACAGTAAAATTATTGTTACTTTATCATCATAATGGCTCAAGTGGAAGTAATCAAAAAATATGTAGTTGAGTAAGAGTAAAAAGTGTGTACTAAAAAAACTATTCAAGTAGTCAGTAACTTATGAAATGTGAGGAGTTTTGTTTGATTTAGTTGAAACGCTCGGTTTGGTTGGTTATTTGGCCCTTTATTGTTAATATGCTGGATTTTTCTTATTTGTTCTTACTTTTTACTAATTTGTTGCTTTCTTGGTATATTTCATTTTTTGGTTAATTTTGTTGGTTACTTTGTTCATTTTTGGTAATTTTGTCACTTATTTTGCCCATTTTTGCTCACGGCATTAGTTAGTTTGCTGGTTTTGTTCATTTAATTAACCACTGTGTTCATTTTTGCACATTTTCTTCAGAATTTTCGCTCATTTTAATTATTCAGATAATTTTTCTTAATTACTATTTGTCCATTTTTGTTCATATTTCTTGTTCATTATTTTTTAATCATTTTGTTGCTTAGTTTGTCAATTTCTTTCATACGCTTTATTACCATAGTTTATAGTCGTGTTTTTTTTGGTAAATTTCCCCCGTTCTGTTTTGACTGTTCCTTGTCATTCAGAGCAAACAGTCTATGTAGAACTTAACCCTACTCATGTGAAATGGAACTGAGCAGAAAAATCATTATACTGTACATGTAACTGAGAAAGAGCAAAAGCATTCTGCAAAACAATTAGTCTCAAAAGTACTTTGTTTATATACTCAAGTACTGTATAAGTACAGTAACATAGTAAATGTGGTAAATGTACAGTGTACTTGAGTACTATGGTAAATACCTCTGTCCGTATGCACATACACATAATATCCTAAATTGCAAAATTATATGGAAACCAACAACAGAGGGAATTTTAGTTTAGTTGGGTTTAAATTGTATAAGTTAAAGCAAAATTAAGGGCAAATATGCATCATCACTGACACTGATCACTTTTATCTCTTTAAGTCTTTGTCATGTGGTGTCTTGTGTGTCGACTCACTCCGCTGCAAACTGAATCTGCCTACGGGTACCAATCCAAATTTAAATATAGTATAAAAGATTTCCACAGACAACATATTCTTAATACTTTTGACTTGTTTTTGATTAAGACATTTATTAAATATTAACACTAATTGGACAGTTTAAGTAGGAGATGGCAGTGAAAATGGAGTTCTATGATTTTAATGCATGCTGGCTTCATTTTGACACGTCCTCTATGACCAACTCTTAAAGGAATATGACATTCTGTGATTTGAACCTATTCTTCTTCAGAAAGTCAGAATGATTCCAAATACATTATTTTTATTATGAGTCATGGGTACACAAATAGTATCCATCACAGTTCCTGACAGAGAAACCAGGGCTCTTTCACAGATACATTTGGAAACGATGTTAATTGAAAAGCAAATGTTGTATGTGGTTAACCGACCCCGGTTTTAGTAAGTTTAACTTTAAATTCCCAGATCGCACGCTGCATTTCTGCTGGATCACCCTCTCCCACTGCAGATGAGCCTGTGCTGATAATTCATCCAGTGCTACATCTTAGCGGTCGTGGAATTAGCAGATAACCATTAATCACACTGTGACCTTCCTCTCAACCGGCCCAATCTAAAGCTCATTCATCCCCATTTGCCATGCAGTTCTGTGGGTCGATAATTGGCAAAGCAAAACAAAGATTAAACCCAATTTGGCTGTTTTCAACTTGAAGCTTAGCAGAGACAGCCGGGGCTCGGGCTGAACTGGAGTTCACTCACTTTGGTCCTCTCTCTCCGTATGTGGTTTCACCAGGCGGAGACCACAAAATCTAAATCAAACCAATCTGTGTTCAGTGTTTGTGTTTGTGTGTGCAGACCATGCAACAGTGCATTTCTTTCTGCAAAGCCATCACTAATAGAAACCAACTCTCAGCATTCAAACTCCATTTGTCTCATTAACCTATTAGCTTAAAGTTTAATTGCAGGATGTCATAAAATGATTTGGTCTGTGAGTAATGACAATATTTCATCTCAGTAATGGCCAGAACAAAGTGAAGTAAAGCGAAGCTAAGCAAAGTGGGTTGTTTTTCTTCCTCACGGCATGTCTGGGCTTCAGCTTTGGGCCTTTACCTCGCTGTGTCGGTCAGATAATTGTTTACTGGCGCAGTCTTTGTTGCATGAGGAGCAGCATAACAAACTAATGACTAATTTCATGGCTATTGAGTCATTTTAAAAGCACCATCACAAGGATCAGCTTTAATGAGCAACTGTGACTGATCATGTAGCAGGTATGTCAACAAGGTAACATGCTCTTGTAAATGGAGAAAACGAGGCATCATTTCCCATGAGTTCAACACTAGAAACACCAGCAGGTCAAATTTATTTCCCATGAGTTCAACACTAGAAACACCAGCAGGTCAAATTTACCTACAGCAGAGTTTGAATCACACATTACTCTGTTGTACAAAAATAGAGAGGTCTCCCAGTTTGTGACATTTCTAAAAATCATGTTCTTACACACTCCCCATTGTTAAATAGAATTCATACAAATACAATAAATCCAGGTCAAAAATATCAGTAATTTAGGCCTTTAAGTGCCACCGGGTGAAATTTCCCCTCACTGAAATTCACTGATTTTCACAAATTAAAAAATTTTAAATTAAACATCCTGAGTTTTTAAGCAGTGCCAGTTGTTTGTATGTGACCTGAAAGATCTGATTTGCAATGGAAAAGAGACTACACTACTATTTCCAAATTTCCCCTTATTCCAAAAAAAGGCAAAATCCTAAATAAGCTGTTTAGATGGCCAATGAAAATGTATCTTCCACGAATATGCCTGTTTGCATGTAGATGTTCATTCCTCAGTTAAAACTTTTTTTTTTAATATCCACTCTTTCACTGTATTGGTGAAGTCAAGTGTTTTAATACTACATCTCATTTTGATATCATTTGTTATACTACTTAAAAGTAGATGTGTTTATCCACCTGACTAGAAATGTGGACTTTTCTTTGGAGTCTCCATCTTTGACTCTTACAGCTCATGTAAACCTGCTAATGAGATAAATTTTCCACTGTAGATTCCACTGTATTTATGCCCAAAGAATACTCCTAAAGCAGAATAATGTTAGAATATCCACATATTTCATTCTATTCAGAAAACGTATCCAATCAGAATATGCTGTTTATGTGATACCTGGCAAATTCAGGATGAATGTCACTTTCAGAATAATAGTGGAAGCCTGAGGATATGGATGACTAGAAATGGTTCTTGGGTAAATATGACCCATTTGGATGATTTTTGTAAATCCTGGTCATTCCAGTGTTGAGACTATGGAGCACTCAGAGAGCACACACCTCCGCCCTGTTCCATTTCATGGTGGCATACAATAATAAAAACAAATGATAAAGTTATAGAAATTGTAAATTTTAATGTTATTGTGTTATAAATTCGATAGTTATCTATGAAAAATTATACTTCCATAATGGTAGTTTTCTTCTAGATCTAGCTACATAAATGGTGCAGATTTATCAAGTCCATGCACACATTACTGAATCAGCAGACTTTCCATTACTATTTGACGTCAGTTTCATGTCTATAGCTTTTTTGTTTTCCTCAACCCCTGTAAGTATAAGCATTCTGAATCACTATATCCAGAATATTGACCATATCTGGATCAAACTTAATGGTTTGATAGAATCGATTATGGCCTTATCCTATGTTTTTCCTAAATTTTCTTATTGTTATTTGTGGCATTACAAGAACAAATATTGAATTTGGTTCTATCTAACATTGGTGATGAATCCTCTAAAAATCTTCTGGTTTCAAGCAATGATCCAGATCACTCCCAGAATCTACTTGGTCCTTGTGTCATTTCTGACCTATCTACAAAATGTCATTCAAATACATTAATAACTTTTCGAGTTATGTTGTGAACAAACAAACAGATAAATAAATAAACCAACGCAGACAAAAACATATTTTATTTGCCTGAGGTAAAAACAAAAATCTACCTTAAACACAACTCAAACTGGAGCGTGATCATTATTAAATAGCATCAAGTGACTCCACATTCCTCTCTGCAGCCATGGGAGATGACCCCTAGGTGGCAGTGTATGTCATGAAACCCCCCCCTAAACACTGTAACAGCAACATCACTTCAGTTACAAAACCCCTTCAATTGTGCCTTTTTATTTGCTCTGCAGGAAACGAACCTGGATGACAGTGCATCTGAACACTCGATAAGTTATGATCAGCTGCCCGGGCCCTCGCTCCCGCCTCTAAACAGCAGCCCGATAGGATCTGTGAGGCGCGCTGTGTATGTATAGTGTTACTCTCATCAAAGGGGACTGAATGGGGCTGAATGGAGGATGATGTGTGTACTGCCTCTGCTTAGTGGAGGCATTTCCAGCTGGCGCCAGGGCAGAGGAAACCCACTGAGACACACAACAACACACACAGACACAGGGGTCAGCCTGGATTCACTCCCCCAACTCTTCCACCACCTCCAGGCCTCTTGGCCTCTGCCGCCTCCTCTTCTTCTGCCCAAGCGCTCACCCCCCACCTTCTCTTCCCAGGCCTGGCCGCTTCTCATCTGCTCCTTCTCTCTTTTTCAGTCCTTTTCACTTTTTCTCTCCTTCATTCAGTCCAAATTTGATTTTAAAAGCACCTTCTCCTTGATTCTCCTTAAAAATCCAAACCACATTACCAGAGGCGGGTAGTGCTCAAGTACATTTACTCCTTTACATGCACTTGAGAAGGTTTCCCCTAAAATGTACTTCATAGAGCAGTTTGCAGAACACTTTTTACCCTTACTCAGCTACATTTGTGATGAAAAATGTACTTATACTCAAATCTTACGTTTGGTTCCATCGCAATGAGGAATAAAAAAAATAAATAAAGAACAAAATAATCAATTGAATAAAACACCAAGAAAAATTAATAAAACAAATTACCAAAATGAATAACAAATTGAGCAATATTGTACAAAAATAATCACAAGCAGCAGCAAAATGACCAAAAAATTAACAAAATGACCAAATAATTAACATCATCAACAAAAGTGAACAAAGTAGTCAGACATTGTACAAATGAACAAAATAAGCATCAAAATAAGCAAAAAGGAAGAAAATAACCAGGTAAATTAACAAAAAATGAACATTATAATCAAGACACTGAGCAAAAAGTCAACAAAATGAGCAACAATATGAGCTGAAAAGATCGAAATAATCAAAAAGGTTAACAAAAATAAACAAAAAAGCAACAAAATTAGTTTAAAAAAAATGAACAAATCAAGCAAGAATGGGTTCAAAAATAAATAAACAAAATAACAACATAATTCAAAAAATGACATTAGGTTGTAATAAATTCCATGTTATAAAGTTATTGACTACTTGAGTGGATTTTTTAATCAGATACTTTTTAAAACTTACTCAAGTACTTATTTTAATGAGTACTTCAACTTCAACTTGAGTCACTAGGTTTATGGAGTAACAATACTTTTACTTGAGTCTGTTACTGTTTACTGTTCTGTTCTGTTCCCTACCCACCACTGCACATTACACGCATTTTTTCAATTGTATTTTACTTGTTTTTAACCTGACGCAGCTACGTCGTAATGGTCAGAGAGTACAAATAGTTTGATACTGTGCTGCAGTGGAACCAAGAGAGAAAACTTCAAGTAAAATTAAACTTTTCCTCATCATCATTGATGGAGTAGCTGCTATTACATTATTACTTGCAGCAACATTCAATTTAGTAGACTTGTATGTTTTCTTTTATGTACACATTGACAATAAAATGCACTAGACTCTCCTGCTATTTATGAGTCAATTACAGCTCAAGATTGTGGTTACATCAATACTCACTTCAGAATGAGTATAATCATCTTTCATTACCTGATGTAAGAGGGGGAAGAGGAGGGGCTTTGTTTCCCGGGAGACAAAATTGGAACCAATAAGGAATTTATTATTATTTTGTTTCACCACCAGAGGTTGAATATAGGTATCTGTATGATACTTGGGTATTTATTTTTCCAATAAATAATAAGTTTTCACTTTTGCTCCCTATGTTTCAACATAAATATGTACATGTTTACATTCTCAAAACAGGCACATTACTGTAGTTTTAATTCATGTGAGAGGATTGCTTTCATTTTGCATCATTGCTCACTTATCCAACAACAAGACTGATCTCAACCTAAATAGGGCATTAGAAAATTGATCACTTGTTTCAATCAGTGGTAATGACATGAAAATGTCATGAAAAACAAAATAGTCATGACAGAGACAGGGATAAAGAGAAAAAAACACTGCAGTTTGATTTATAAAAAGATTTTGGCCATTGTTAAATGCCTTTATTAGTGTTCGCTATTTAAAGAGTAATTTTTTACTAGTAGCAGGTGCACCCATTGTCAATATGGACATAAATGCAAGAATGTTGTTACCATGGATACAGATGTCTTTATACTTCATTTTCTAGGTTAGTCAAACCCACTGACCAACCTGGGCTCAGGTGGGCAGCAATAAATACACAGCATATGTTGACCTTTGTCCTTGGCTCCTCATCTCCTTGTCTCCTCAATGCTTGATCATCACCACCTTGAATGACCTTAGTTTCTTAAGACCCACACAAAGGAGGGAGAATGGAGGATTACATTTGAGAAACTGAGAAGCAGTACTCAAGTACTTTTACAGTACTCCTTTACATGTGCCTACATTTGTGATGAAAAAATGTACTGTACTTGGAGGAGTAAGAAAGAAATGTAAAAAGAAAGTAATCAACTGAATAAAAAGCTGAGCAAAATAATCAAGTAAATTATTGAAATGAATAAAATATACAACAAAATGAGCAAAAATGTATAAAAAATAATCACAAAGCAGCAAAATAAAAAAACAACAAAATTAACACATTAACAAAATAATCAAGAAAATTAACAAAACTGAACAGAGCAGTCAAGTAAATTGTAAAATTAATGTAAGTACAACTTAATGAAATAAGCAACCAAAAAGCAAAAAATAAAATAACTCAAATTTAAAAAGTAAATTAAGAAAGATGAACCATAGAATCAATAAATTGAACAGGAATTAAACAAAAATAAATTGATTGAAAAAGGTTGATAAAAATGAACAAAAATATAAGCAACAAAATTAGAAAAAAATTAACAAACAAAGGAATAATATTAGTTTAAAAATAATCAATCATGTTAAAAAATAAAGTAAAAAAATGAACAGAAAACGATTAAAAATAATCATGGAAATAAACAAAAATGACAAAAATACCTGTTTGAGGGTAGTATACAGTATTTTATTGCAATAAAATCCTTCACTCAAGTTACTACTTGAGTAGTTTTGTATGACACCTTTTACTCTTACTCAAGTACTTGTTTTTATGAGTACCGGTACTGTACTTACTTCTACATGAGTCATTCAAAATAAAAAGTAACAATACTTTTACTTGAGTACTGTTTGTGTGTACTCTACCCACATCTCCTCTGCTGAGTGGTCACTCCGCCTGCGAGTCCATAGAGAACATACATGCACAGTTACAAACAAATGTGTTTTATGAGTCAGAATGGTTAAGTAATTTTTACATTATATCAATATGTAGGAGATTCAACCAGTATAATGTAAAGAACTACTTTTTCTACTTTGAGTGCATTTCAGAGCATGCATTATCCGCTATGAAGTTCACTTACATCACAATCTACACAACCCTCCTCATCTTCATGTGAGTGATATCAGGCCTCAGAGGAATTCGGTTCGGAGCATGTTAATGGCTAAATGACTCTTGGCACGGCCTGTTTCACAATCTTCACGAGGAATGCGGGGGGACTCCAAGTGGTCAGGACAAATTAAAAAGCCAACCTGCTATTTTACTGTTCAGATCTGTTGATGCTATAAAGCAGGAAAATAGGGCTGGCTGCCTTTACGTGACTACTCGGCTGATTTTACATGATTTTCCCCTGGCTCTGAATCTAAGCCTTTTTGGCACCACACGCTCTGCTGTGTCCAAGTGTAGGATCTGTAAATGCCCTAATAAATATTTTTTAGCACTTTATTTAGTTCCATGCCCTGGGCCAACAGCATTTTAAAGTATGTCACCCTGGAACAGTGCAGAGAAAAAAGAGCCCTTCAGGCCAAACGGGGTGTAATGTAGATTTAATTAACAAGCTGGGGCTCAAACACACACACACAAACACACACATCAAGACATACAGTAAATACACAGTCCAACAGATAGAAAGGCACAAAAATGCACGCATATGTACCCGCACACATACATCGTAACTGAGCGTTGCTCATTTCGTAGTCACGTATGTACGTCTAACAAGTGAACACACACACACTTCAAGCCACACATTTAGGGTTTAGAGCAATGGTGTGAAAATATGTGAGTGCAAATGAGATGCAGACAGGCTCACAGCAGTGAAGCAAACACACACACACATGCAGAGGATGTGGCTTGGCTTTGAATTGCTAAAGTAAAGTTTGAGGAGATGTAGGAATCATATTTTGAATTCTATGCATACTGATCATCTTTGAGCAGCAGAGTGGAAAAGGAGCTGTACATTTTTCTTCTCCTGGTAATTTAGGATTAAAAACCAGACTGTGAATAGCAAATGGGACTCAAAAGGTGAAAGTGGTGGCTGTTGTTAAGCATGGCTATGGTATGAAAAATAGCAGAACATAGCATTTAGTTAAAGTATACAGTGTTATCCAGAGGGTAAATTGTACTTTAAACCTGCTGGCATAGCAATGAGCCCACAGGAAATTATCCCTCAACTTTCAATTTCACAATTTTAGTATTTAAGTTCACTCTTAGAGCTAGAAAAAAGCTCTGAAAAAACACTGTTTATCCATCATGAAACAAAGAAATAGGAAATAGTGCTTGTAGCTTGTTCCAAGCTGTGAACAATCTCTTACTGCAGGTAATGCATGCTTCAAAAGCCAAATAATTAAATGCACTTAATGGTTCCTGTTATTGTAATATTTGTTTTTACAACAGAAGTGCTGTATAATTATTAGAGCATATAACACATGTTGGAGCAATTAGGACCTGTGAATTGGGAAATCATTTGTCAGCTCCCACACAAAGACTCAACAGCTGCTTCTTCTGCTTTCGAGTGATGATTCATTCTGTTTCATTTTTCAGTGTACAAAAGTTGCTTGGTGTCACTGGCAAAACCCCCATAATTACTTTTCAGCATATTGAAATTTAAGCAGTGGGCAAGGAGCTGTGCATTGAGGCCAATCGGGAAATGACATAATAAGTTGTAATACCACTAGCAACCACTGGGGGGCTTCACTTGGCTCCGAACAGCCTAGCTCCCATGGTTAGTCTGGACTTCTCACTAAAATACAAAATGAATATTTTTTTCATTTCTCTGTTAACTGTTTCCCTGCCATTGATGAGATGTTCTGTCATTTGCGATACAGTACTTTCCTGCCAATGACAATGATTTCCATCAATCCATGTTTTCGTGGCTGTCATTTACGAGGCACCTTTGTCCACCTTATCAAATAACATGTTTTAAGGTGAAAAAACACACAAAGAGCTGACAGAAACCAGAAGGAGGGGGTACAAAGTGTTTACTATGAACAAAAATGCATTTTCTGGTTTCTTGGTCAAAATTTGTTTTTATGAAAATAAAATGAATATATAAAAAGAACAATTTCTGTGAATGAAAGCTGAAGGTCTGTTTTTTTTATTTTGATATGTTCACTGTCTCTGTTCTCCTAAAGGAACATTTTGTATGGGTCTTGAAAGATGAGTAACAAGTACTTGGGAAAGAGTTGATAGGTATTTAGGTAAATACAAAAGGTTGGTGTTGGTGTGATGGACAGGTCTGTACGACAGCTCCATCTTCTGCATAGTCAGAACTTTGTAGCTTCCATTTATTTACTAAAAAACATGTTTTCCTGACATACAGCTTGACTGTACTTGTGGTTGGGGGTTACACTACATAGATCAATGCTTGAAGAAATTTTGTAGAGTCGGTACCCTTTCAGTATTAAATTACTCATAAGCTATGATGCTTCCCCCTCATGCATCTATGTCCCATTTGTCTTCTTCTGGTGTTTGTCTACATGATGTCAAAAGTCACAACCCAACTGGATTAGGTGGAAGAAGTCCATCTATTCCATAGCATAGATTTCGGCCTTGAATTGTGAAGCGCCTAGAGACAATCGGCGATTATGATTGGCGCTATACAAATATTGATTGATTGATTGATAGCTGTAGAAAGCTGACCTTCTGACTGAAGATTTTGCCTACTCAACAGTGTTTTCAGACAGGTACATGGTTGACAGTAGGTATTACCCTGCAAACCCTATAACACTGCAAAGAGTTTGTTAGACTTTTGCTGTACACAGAAGCAACAACGTAGTTCCTGTGACCCTGATATTTTGGTTTGACACTGTGGCATGAAACACATAATCTGTAGCTGTGTTCACCTTTAACCCTTTGATTTGAACAGAGAGGACACAGCTGTGCATTTTTCATTTATTTGTCCACTGATTGTAGCTCATGTAGCTTTAAAGGTTTAACTAATACCAAGTTATAAAGAGGTGTCATTTGAAGCCAAGCAGTGGCTTCAGGCATGTGACAGTAGGTACTGTATGATCAATTTAATACATAATGTTTAGCCAAGACTGTACTCATGTAACCCATTATTATTGCTGTTCATTTATCACTGACAAATTATTGCCAACCACTCAAAGATACTTTAAACCAAATTTTCACTATTTTAAGAACATGGGATCATATTTTACATAAGCCATGTCTCAAGTTAAGGTCTGTAGCCTTCATTGGCTGAAAAGGCTACACCTAATGGTTGTTAAATGGGACGGTTTAGCCCACAGAGGCTGGTCAATTTATGTAAATTAGCACAGCTGTTCTTACCCTTTTGTAATGAAGTGGGCACCTGTTGCCTACCAGCTGCTGCTTAGAGATGGAGGATTTTTCGCGCATGTCTGTGGTTATTTTGCTTTTCAATTTAAGTCATGAATTGGAAACAGTCTGTCATAGTTAATCGTGTATTCCTCATAGCTCCCTGCTTCGGCAGCACTCCCATCGGCCACATTTGAAGGAGCCGTCGAAATTGGATAGCCTTCACGCTTGGCTATGATGTCAACAGCCTTCAAATGCAGCCTACAAAGGCAGCAGCCCTTGAATTGGGACACATCTATAGTGTCATAAAGTACTTGGTATCATAACATGCAGATGCTTTGCTTTAAAATCTTCCTGCAACACTTCATGAGAAATTCAGCCATGAAAATACCCTTCTCCATGATGTAACCTCTTGGGTAATGGATGTCAATCCTTAGTCCATTGTGAGTAAGAGAAATCAACATGAGTCATTTATTTCTGTTCAGTGAGTGACATCAGAGCAGATGAGTCTGATGGAAACATTTGGCTCTTAGACACTGAGTACAAGCTGTGCTGTGATCTCACACTGCTCCTCAAGAGTTCTGTTACAAAATAAGATACCATTTGAGAAAAGTCAACAGAAGAAATAGTTATTCAGAGGAAACAAATTATTGCAGATTAGAAAACACAGAACCTTTGCTTCACATGTTTTTCTCCCTTTAAAATTAGAGAATGAATAATAGGAAAAGTAACTCTTTTGCGGTTAATAAACATAAATTTTACATCTGAGAGACAACATTAAACAGATAAGCAACCAGTTAACTGAATAAATAGAAAATGAAAAGACAATATAAGACTTTACATTGCACATTACAATCACTAGTTTCAAATGTATGATGAATACAGCTACTTCATAATTCATAAAGGACTCGAGATGAGTTACATTACTGCCCTAGATGATACTGTACATGTTCATTTGCAAGGCCTTACAGAATACTTACAGCAACTTTTAGTGGCATAACTCCCAGTTACTACAGTTAAATTAACGTGTTAATGCTTTGTAATAATACATCAAAAGTGCAGTGTTTTTATTTAATTATAAGTAAATCCTAAGGTTACATAGGTAGTCTGTTACTGTGTACATTTCATCTGTGTGCCCATTCAAGTCATTTAACTGAAAGAAACACTCTCCTCTGATATTAAGTGCTGTTGTGTACAAACAGCACTTTGCAGTCATCACATAATACCACATGAAATCAACTGACATAGGAAAATCAAAGTGGGCAATTAGTCTTCCTTGTTAAACTGTGAACACATTCAGGAATGATTTCTTACATTCTTTTAGCATATGATGAATAGACGGCAAGAAAAAATAGAGAGATGAGGAAGAGAATCGGTAATCTCATTAAAACTTGTTATCTTCACTTCTCACTCCAAGCTCTCGCCTTGCTTCTCTTCTCTCACCTCCGACTTTAATGGAAAATGAGAACAAGTACACAAATTCAACAGCACAAGCATACACACACTGCACATGAATGCAAATATGCATACATATGTACTGTATGTAAGCAATTACATTGTACGTTTTACACGTGGATGTGTGTGTGTGAACAGAATGCATATGGCAGAGTTTGGTCATGACTCGGTAACACTGTAAAAGGCAGGCATATTCTCCAAGACCTTAATAACATTCCTGCCTCCTAACCACAATAACCCTCCACACACACATGTACCCACACACTACCACTGGTAGTTATTAGCTTACTTTAGCAGAATTTAACTTATGTGAACTTGTCATTTGCATTGTTTAGGTTTTGGAGCATCAGTACAGAGAAGTAATTTAAAGGAGACATATTGTGAAAAATACGGTTTCATGTGTTTTCCTATTCTTACAATAGGTCTGGGGGCACTAAAAATAATATTAAAGAATCAAAATTCTTACTCAAAGGAGAAAGAACCCACAGCCTGTTTTCAGATAACTGGACCTAAGACAAGGTACTGTACTTGGATTTCTGGAAATTTCTGATGTCGCAGGCATAGAAATGTTGTCTTCAGTCAGTCAACCAAACCTTACTGGAACCACCAAAACCATCCTGACATGTTGTGACATGGGCCAGAGAATCTACACAATGGTATCCATAGTACAGACAGGAAATGGGTGTGGTCAACAGCAGTTCAATTGCATATAAAGCAACACACATGGCCTATTTAACTCACGGCTGTCGGGTTTAAAGACACGGTAAATATGGTCAAATTTAGCATCCCTGTTATATCTCGAGCTAAAATTTGAAATGAACATTACAGAGACATGTAAGACTAAAATTAACATGTCAAAAGGGGCTACAGTAATTCTTTAATGGACTGTTGAGGGGAAGAAGGAAAAATCCACATACACAAGCCCTCCCATAGCAAGAAAATACCTACACTGCATTCCTCATGATCATTTTCTGCCCTAACACCTGTGTTTCCATTTCATTTCTCCCCCTCCATGCCTTTGAGTGCCTCACTGTCTTGTTTGGCAGTCTCGGCCTCCTTCAGAGCGCTGATGACAGGTAACCATTGGGATGAGAGCTCAGGCCCTGCCCGCTTCACCTGGTTGAGGTGGCCAAGGGAGGTCAACAGCCCCTTAGTACTGCTGCTGTGGATGTCCGAGTCCGGCTGCTGCTGCTGTTCAGTGTAGAACATCTCCAGAGCTGCAGGGGTGCAGTGTTTCTGCTGCAGAGACACAACACTATGAGAAACCAACAAGTACAAACTATGTGTAAATATAACCTTCATTATGTTCATTTTCTACCCCTTTATAGTATGTTCCCAAAATCTCCCCAAAAGCATCTAAATCAAATTTTGAACCAGTGACATGTCTAAATTGTCTCAAAAACTCTGACACTTATAACTGAATCCTTAATTTCAGGGACAAAGACATGATATGATACAACAAAATATGTTACGAAACAAAACAATACGACATGATATGATACAATACAATACAACACTATACAATACAATATGACATAATGTGATACAAGACGACACTATACAATACAATACAATACAACATGATATGATACAATATAATACGACGCTATACCGTACAATACAATACGACATGATGTGATATGACATGCTATGATACGACATGATACAATACAACATGATACAACACGATACAATATGATAGAACTTCACTTGTCAGAAACATGTCATTTGCAGAAACATACAGGACCTTAAACATTGCAATCACTTACCATCACAGAACACCCCAGACATAAATACACACACTTTACATATCAGACAATGGAAATACACACATATAAATCATAGTACCTTTAGGAAAGTATGATATATTTTTTAACAGTTTCATTTTTTGTGTATTTTGTGCAACTTCCAGGACAAAAAAATGTAATTTACAGTGTTTTAACTGTTGTCAACTGTCAAAAACAGGTCAAATTGGACCCAATCAGTAATGTTAAAACCAATAGTGACAGTACATTTTTATTTTTGCCACTTTATACTTCTACTGTACTGTACAAAAGTAATCTGCAATGACTCAGCATCTGAGCATTGAGTTTGGGCTGGAACTGGACTTGTGTGATGTGAGTTATTTTGTGACAAAGTGTCTTGACTCAGTCATGTTTGGTTTCAAAGAAAAATGATGAGTCCGATTTAAAAGTAATTCCAAAATCCAGGCAAAAACATAGAATGTCAGCAAAGTGCTGCTCTTAGAGTAAGAAATGAACAATGAAGCCAAAGCCCTGATAAGCAAACAGCAAGAGGGAAAATATGAACCAGTATTAACATATTGAAACAAGAATAGACAAATAAAAAGAACAAAATGTATAATCAGTGCTCTTGTGTTCAAATTTGGTGGGCTTTTGAACTTTAAAAACACTGTGACCTTGACTTTTGACCCTTTGTCTCCAAAAATACAGCCCCAGGTGCTTGTTCCAAGTTTGGAGAACCTAGTTTAATAGCACCAACCTTACCCATGAAATGATATTAACACAATTTTGCCCTAAATTCATTCATACAACTTTTTGGCTAATGGGTTGCAGACCTAAATTTGATTAAATGATGAAATGAAGATGACCAGAAAAAACATGAAAAGGCAACTTTGAAGAATGCTGGGGGTTTTGTCCATACTGTTTCAGCTCTTTTTTATTTTGGGATATACTTAATGATTAGCTTTCACTTGCACCAAAGAGTACATTATTAAAACTGTCTACCCCTTTCAATCTTACATTTTGCTGTGGATCCACGGCGTGTTTCCGTTCAGCACTTCACTACTTGACCTTCCCTCACAGCAAGGAGTCAAACCTCTCAAAAACACAGGCGAGACAATGCTGCCCTCCATCCTCACTCCTGTTTTAATGTCTCCAGCAACACATTAGAAGGGAAAAAAATGCTGAAAGCGACTGTAACCGGTAAAAACTTCAAAAGCCTTGCTGGAAGGCCCCCCTTCCCCCTTTCCCACCATTGGTTCCCCCCTTACTGTTAAGCCTTTAATCACAGTTTAGTCACGCTCAGCCCTAATTAAAGACCCCTCCGATTCACAGGCAGGCGTCCCAATCTTTGCCTGAACAGAAAGTGGGCACTGATGCTCCCTCTTAGTCTTCCACTCTCTCATTTTCTACTGCAAGACAGGCTCTCAACTAACATGCGTGGCAGCTCTGGCTCAGTACACAATGCCTCCAAGGTGTCTTTTGGAGATAATGAGTTTGGGTTTCCAGCTCCAGTGTGCCGAGAATCCTCCTGAAGTGACGGATGTGAGGGTGTGCTGAGAAACAAATCACCAGAGGAGCCGCTTCGTAGACTTTAAAAAGCCTGTGAGCGGGTGTCACAGACTGACTTTAGGATGGATAATGCAATAACGAGTTTGTGATATCCACGAGCAACACTGACATGAGCAAAATACATGCAGTACAGTATATAGCTCTCCTGCCTTTTCACGGGAACTTTCATATCTATACTGTCTATCCGTGTGACGTGTGACAAAGTAAAAACAGTGACAAATGTCCTCCATAAAGATGAGGACACTTGTCATTCTTGCGTCATTTGTGGGATCCGAAAACCTGCTCACACTGGTCAAACAACTTTATAAAACGAAATACTTGACCATATAAGTCAGGTTCTCAACGCTCTGCCTTCTGAACCACATTTTCCACTGGTCATCAATTCAAAACCACTTTTATAGAATTCAACCCAAGCAAATGTACTTTTTATAGGCTAGTAAACATAATCTGAGTGTTCCAGCAACTGGACTGATGTGTTTTCTTGAAGACGTTTCAGTTCAGAATCAAAGGAGCCACTTAGATGAATGATGTTACATCTTCAAGAAAACAGATCTGTTCGCCTTATACCAGATAGCTATGCTGTGGATGATTAAGAACTTTCACAGGCATCTGAATGTATTTTGAAGTTCTTAACAAAATTTGGGCAGTGAATTGACATTCAAAGCACAAAATAACCAAAAAGGCAACAGAAATTTTAAAAAGTAGTAATGAGTTAAATGCATGAAATTTAACAAATCAATAACATCTAAATTACAGTGTCTGTTGCTGTATTACTGTGGCAGCAGACACTGCATGTCAAAAAGTCTGACATTAAATAAAAGCAATAAGATAAAGGGGAGACCAGGTATGGTTTTAACACTTTTTGCTTCAGCCCCTGTGACTCACTGAAATTTTGAGGTACAGTTCTCAAACCTTTACATAAAATTCAAAACCCTGGAAGAAGATCACAGACCTTGTGTGTTAATATCAAATACAGGGCATTCCTTTGTTACAACCCACCCCACTACCGGATTGGGTTGTAATGCATGCTGGGGAGAGTTGAAACAATTGGACACAACAAGAAAAAAACAGAGGCCACACAACAGAATACAGTGGGGACAATAAGTATTGGGAAATGTAAAAATGTGCAAGTTCACCCATTTAAAAAGATAAGGGAGGTTTGTAATTTTCATCATAGGTTCACATCAAGCTTG
>JAQQAE010005407.1:0-17659 GCA_029823295.1 Pseudamia nigra | reverse complement strand
TGATTTAGACATTAATGGCTGTATTTTGAGTTATTTTGAGGGAACAATAAATTTACACTGTTATATAAGCTGAACACGGACTACTTTTCATTGTGTCAAAATGTAATTTCTTCAGTGTTGTCCCAGGAAAAGATATAATTAAATATCTGCAGAAATGTGGGAGGGGGGGGGCGTACTCACTTTTGTGAGATACTATATTTCTATTTCCCTTGCCTCAGGATATGACCCCACATTACCTTAAGAATGACGTATCGTTCAGCCAATCAGAGCATTTTCTGATGAAATTTGGGTTATTAGGACACCTCCAAGTGAAATCACTGAGGATGTGGCAGAGTTACAAAGAGGACCTTGGAAAAGCAAATGAAAACCAAATCATTACACTATTTTGTCAATGTCATTACAGAAGTATTTAAAGGTGCTTTCTAAGACATTGGCAAACTAGCTATTAGCTGATTGTTCATAGCGGTACATGTTTGGATACGTGGCCTGCCAGTCAACACGGCTTGCAACCTCGTATGCGCATGAGGTCATGCACTCACTCGCTGTGTTGAAAACAGAGCAAGCAATTATCTAACCACAGGATGACTGATGCCTATTTAATCATTTATATTGGTCTTCCATGAATTATTGCCTACTAGCTTGCCAACATCATAGACAGCACCTTTAATAGAGACTTGTAAGCAGTACATTAAGTTACAGTACATGTTAAGGTATGGAACCTAGTGATATGTACTGTAACACTAAAATGTTTTCTTTAGTTGTCAACAAAATCAGGTGACTTGCTTGTAATAATGATAATTCACATCAATCTGCATTTTGTAAGTGAAAATTCCTCAACGTGCCACTCCCTATATGAAGATCATGTTAAGGCCTCTCATCTTGATGCTGACACGGAGTCATCTGTCTGGGATTACTTTGCTATACTGACTCTAATTAGAAGCGTTCAGCACACAGAATCTCTGTTGCTGGAAGACTGGGTAGTAAGAAGAGCACTTCAATGCTTTAGTTCCCTGAGTGTGAGATGGCAAGGTTAAATATTGTAAAAATACACTTGAAATAATATTGATTCTGGAATGGAGACTGTACCTTCTTAGATACCGCAAACTCATACTTCCATATGATCCTGAGCTACTCCTGTCACACATATCCACATCTGGATGTTTCTGTCTTTTCTCGCTCATTCATTTTCAGATTTTGAAGCACTTTCCAGAAACATCAGGTGAATTTAGAGTCAGAACGAGGGTAGTGTTACATTTGAAAACTGTAGCTTCTGCTGTCTGTTCAGTTTTCAGCAAAGACAAGCATTATATTAAAGTGCAGAATTGTATTACTGTGTCAAAAGCTTTTCGGGTGTAGTACTCTTTATCGCATAGGTTCAAAATGTAGCCTGCAGTTCTGCCACTCAAAAGAATAGATGAAGCTTAAGGAAAAATGAGCACTTTCCTTGAAAATGAGCACTTTCCTGATTTATTCTTGAGAGGCAAAGCTCACTGCTAATAAACATTGTCCTCTCACATTTGCTCACCATTCTCTCGATTCTGGTCTTGTTTAACTGTGCATGTACACGCATTCCTCAGTGTATAATGTACTGTCCTAATTACAACGCTAGTAAGGTTCAGAGAGTTATGTTAGGGATCTCTCTCCCCATTGTAAGATCATCAGGGCAGACTTAATTAGAGCCTCTGTGCGTCTTTGTGTGTTGCATGTGTGCATGGAAGTATGATACGAACAGAAACTAGAAAGGAAATGGAGAGCGCAGATCAAAAAGTAAAGGACAGTTTGATGACATTTTCATGACACGTCAAGGAGCAATTGATCGAATTTGGGGGTCTGGATCGACATCTGTATTTTTCTTCACCATTGCAAGCTACTGCCATTTTCAGATCTAGAATACTACTAGGATCCCAGACCAAACTTTAAGATTTTCTGGGTATTATTTCTGTAGTGAAATGCAAAAATTATGACTTCGTTATGCCATTTCAGACCTCAAAATGAAAATAACTAACAAACAAGCCCAGACAAAAACAAAACATCTTTGGTGCTGATGCAGAACGTACTGTATTCAATGAGGGGAACACTCCAAGTACTTTCAGACAAGCAGAGTCCTTCAATAAAAACCTTTAAATCAAGCAATGAAAGTAACTAATAAATTACAAAAATAAATAAATTACAACTACCTTGCAATTACCCACAATTGCAAGGCAGTTGCTGATAAAGGCAACCAATATCTTGTCACAACCAGTAGTCGTAGTAGTAGTAGTACTTCATAGTGAAGTTGATAGATTGGATAAGTAAAAGTTGACCACATAAACTTTCACATTAATGGAGCACCCTTGACGCAGAGCTCCCATTAACTTTTTTAATGGATTCTATGTAAATAGAGTATTGGTCTTATCACCAGCAGGATGTTTACATAAATGCTTAAATGATTTAAAGTTCCATCAAAATTGTGTAGCCTTAAGGTCTGAAATTGGTCTGAGCTGGCCGCTTCATCTAAAAGATGCATATTCTATGGATTTATGCCTTATCATAGGCAACGGAGACTCCAAATTCACACTAATGGGAAAGGCTAATATCAGAAGAACACACAGTTTGTTTGTGAAACAAAAACCTTGGATGGCATTTACTTGGCTTCTATCAAAGACAACATTGGGTCATTTTGATGATGAACAGGCAGATGCCCAAAGCTGAATGTCACAAATAAACAGGTGCAAGGTATCACAACTTAAGAACACTTTTATGGATGTTTTTATAAATTGTACATGAAAATGATTGACATATATTCATACTACCAGGAAGAGATGTCAATCTATAAGACAACTGATCCCCATCTATGGCTAACAGATGACGAGTGAGGCAAATTGTTACCAACATAGAAGTTATGCAGTTGAGAATTTCCTTTTTACAAGCAGTAGCCCACCTGCACTCCAGAAACATTAGTGCTACCAAAAGTTGGCAAGATGGAGTTTTTATAGTTCGTGGTAAATAACATGATGGAAGGAAGAGCCTTCAGTTACCAAGCTACTCGACTGTGGAACCAACTCCCAGTATGGGTCCGGGATGCAGACACACTCTGTACCTTTAAAACTAAACTTAAAACTTTCCTTTTTGACAAAGCACACAGATAGGGCTGGGTCAGGTGACCCTTAACCCTACTTAGTTCTGCTGCATAGTCCAAGGCAGCTGGAGACTGTGATGCACTGAGCTTCTCTCTCTCTCATTCTCTCTGTCCCCCTCCCTCTCTGCACTTATTTTCATGTCATCTATTACTAATTTTGTGTCTTCACTGTAGTTCTGTGCTTTCTCCCACTTTGTTCTCTAACCCTTATCCTTCATAAAAAAGGCATTTCTGGCCCAGGAGCACACCCATGTGATCAGTGTGACAGGGTCTGTGGTTCTTCTATAGGTCTCCTTAGTCACAAAAGAGCACATGCAAGAGGAACAGCCGCTGCTGCACAACGCTGAACACAATCTCTCGACTTAAGGAATAAACAACAGATCCGTCGATATCGACAGCTGAACTGACGACAATCCTTCACACGGATCTCTAGATGTTCTTGATATGCAGTTACCGGTTGTGGTCTGGTTAAAGGTCTGTCTGTGTTGTTTGTTGCTCTATCTCTACTTTTTTCTTTTGGCTCACCAGTGTCCACTAACCCCAACCGGTTGAGCTGGATGGCCACCTACCTAGAACCCTGGTTCTGCTCTAGCATTTTTCTATTCCATTAAAGAATGTTTTCCTCTCCTCTGTTGCCCTAGGCTTGCTCTCTGAGTTTCTGGTGGGTTTGCTGTCTGTGTCGTCTTTGAGGGTTCAGCCTTGAATAGTGAAGTGCCTAGACATAATCTTGGATTATGACTGGTGCTATACAAATACAATTGAATTGAAATGGAACTGAATATGTTTCAAGTAAATTGGTTCAGATACTTCTGAGTCATCACGTTGTTTATTCTTCTGAGCAGTATCACTCTGTATCAAAAAGCAGAAGTGCCACATATTCAAGAAATCTTGGTCTTCAACATTCATATCAGGTTCAAGTGAACTGGTTCAGCCACTTTCAAGCTATCGTGTTGACATGCTATGTATGTGGACGCAGACATGGGATTGTCCACCTTTTCCAGCTGATAATTATGCTGATCTACACTGCAACAATGACAAAGGCGAGACAAAACAGACAAATCCATCATTTTACACACACTTTACCACTGAGCCAGGCCTTGAAATTGCAGATGCGCACTCAGGAATTGTTGATACAGTGAGATCAAACAGAATCTGAGTTGGCTTTATGGTTCATGACTCATCATTTTAAGCAAAGATTAGCACAAAAACAACAAAAAAATAGGGAAAAAATAACACATGAACGCATTTGCAGAATAACTAAGGCTTTCATGTTCTTACAGCCTGCAATAATGCGCTTTCTCACAATGACCTAATTAATCTATCTACCTCATTTTCCAGAATGTGCCTCTTATCAGACAGCCTATGAAATTTCACTACAATTCTAAAGAATAAGGGAGGTTTATTCTTATTGATCATCAATAAATGAAGACATACAGCTTCAAGCACATTGCAGTTCAAAGTCAGATTGTTTTTGTTCCTTTTGCCAGGAAATTGATGTCAGCTTACGACCAATTTATCAAATACTACATTATTTCAATATTTTTCCTTGTTAAAAAACAGTAAACATGCTCCTGATAATCAAATAATACAGTCTCTCTTCTCTAACGCTCCCTTTCTCTGAACCAACCAGGCACTTAGAGCTACGGAAATACAGCCAATTCAGGTGAACTCAACAAGAAAATATGAAACCCATTGGAAATGTGTTATTGAAATAAACATGTTGATAAGACAAGAGACAGAGAGCGAGTATGTTTACTGTATGTATTAGTGCGTGTTTTTCCCTACCTTGACCTGCCCGACGTAGGCGTGATCCTGCTCCTCAATGACGGTGAGATTCACTGGCAGTGACGAATCGAACAGCGGGTCATTGTCATTAACATCTGTCACTAAGATGTTCACCGTCGCAGTGGAGGTCTAAACACACACATACACACACACACACACAAATAAGAGAATCTTTACTTCTCTGGTCAATTCACAGCAGTCAATTTAAAATGTTTGTCAGAAAGGCCTGTTTTTTTTTCTATACTGTACCATCTAACAGTCATTTGAATTTACTGTTTTATTTCTGTGTTCCTCTTTATAACAGCTCTTTTCTATAACCAACCAAAGAGCCCATTTCACTTGCTAATTAACTGCACTCTGCTCTTGGCCGTGAGCATTGTTCACTATAACAACACATGTAGCAAGTGTTAGTCCACTTTATACCTTCGCTTGCCGTAAGATTACATATTTGTGTTGTGTATGATGATAAGTTCTTGTTCATGCTGGTTCAAAGCAACATATTGTCTGGTCATTGGTCCATGCAATCAGATAATCACACACAATAAGCTTCAAAACAGACCATACATAGATGGAGATTTGAGGGGACGCTGGGGGATTTGTCCTCCTCAGTATTAGTGACATGGATATTTGTCATTTTTTGTTCATTTTGTGGGTGATTTTTGTCTATTTTTGTTCAATATTGTTCATTTTTCTGATTATTTGGTTCATTTTCTTGTTTATTTGGTTCATTTTCTGTTGCTGTGTTGATTTAAGGTTAATCTGCTTATTTTCTCATGTATTTTCTTGATCATTTTGTCTTTTTTCTCATGTCTTTCTTACTTTTGTTTATTTTGGGGATGATTGTGTTAGCTCTTTGTCAAACATTGTTTATTCTGTTGCTTATTTGGTTCATTTTCTTAATTTTTTGATGAACCCATTCATTTTTTGCTAATTACATTGTTTATCTTGCTTTATTTTTTTGTTCATTTTTGTGATGAGTTTTTTTTTTTTGCTTCAGTGGAATTTCATTCACTTTTTACTTTTTGGGTTCATTTAGTTGATTATTTGATTATTCATCCACATTTTCATTTATTTTCTTGATTATTTTGTTCATTGTTTGTGCATGTTTTTGCATATTTTCGTTCATTTCTCATTTTTTTCCATTTTTTTGACATTTTGGGGTGGATTTTGCTCCTTTTTTCTTCAGTAGTGTTCAATAGTTTTTATTTCATTGATTTTTTTTGACAATTTTGTTAATGCTCTTGGTTATTTTGTTGATTTCGGTTAATTTGAGCCTTACTATTCACTTTCTCATTCTTTTCTTGATTGTTTTTTTGATTTTGTTTCTCATTTGCTTTTTTTCATTTTTCCTGTGTTAATCTGGGTTTAATTTGGGGATCACTCATTTTTGTTCATTTATTTTTGGTTCATTTTGGTGATGAATTTGCTGTTTTGTGGAAATATGATCCATTTTCTTATTTATTTGGTTCTTTTTCTTGATTATTTGTTTATTTTCTTTATTTTGGGGGTGAATTTTGCTCCTTTTGTGTTAAATACTGGTTCATTTTGTTCATTTTTGTCATAATTGTGTTTATTTCTGGTAAATTTGAGGATTAGTTTGTTCACCCACCCCCCTCCCCACGCCATTGATTATTTTGCTTATTTCCCTTAATTTTTCAATTTTGGTTCTTTTTTGTTGATTTTGGGGATGATATTGATTCTGTTTTGTTGGACACCGTTCATTGTGTATTTGGCTCATTTTCATGATTTTTCTGTTGAATTATGTGCAATTTGAGGATTCATTTGCTTGTTGTCTAATTTATTTTCATAAATATTTCATTCATTTTTTGCTCATGCGATGGCTTCTTTTGCTTCTTTTTGTTAATTTCTTGACTTTTTGTTCATTGTAGTGATGATTTTGCTGCTTTGGTGGAATTCTGTACATTTCTTACTTATTTTTGTTCATTTTCTCAGTTATTTTGTTTAGTTTGGTCTAGTTGTGTTCAATTTTGTTGTATATTCTACTCATTTTTGCTTTTTGTCCTTTTTTGTTGTTCTTTGCTGTTCAATATGTGGACAATTGTTCACTTTCTTTTATATTCTTATGTTCTTTCATAAATTGATGCAGAAAAGCAGTTCACCAGAGCACAGATGTTTGATGTCCAAAATGTTCATTTTCAAATGAAACCTACACCCTTTTGGATAATACACCATAAAGTAGGATACTTGAAGGAAAAATATATACATACTGTGTATATTGTTGCGATTTTTCCATTGTGCCAGATGATAAGTGAAAATACACTTGTAACAGATTGTTATAGCAAAAGACTGCACTGATGTGCAATGGAGAAAATGAATGATTCAAGTTGACAAATGTAACTGATTTCATTTCATCTGGCATCAGTGTTTAGTCACATGGATTCGTCTGTCTCACAAGTCTTAAGTTAAAAAAGCCATAATTTCTCAGTGTTTTATAGCAGCAAGAACAAAGGAAGCAGTGAGAGCAGAAGAACAGAGAAACATCAAGGAGGAGGTTCTAGATTTCTTAATTTTAGTAATTTTAATGTTCTTAATTTTCTAAAAGAGCAGGGGAGAAGTATAGAGATAGACTAAATGTATGACTTTTGGAGAAGGAAACTGAGAGGAGGAGGAGGATGAAGTGGAGCAATCTAATGCACAACAGTGGGATGAAAAGAGGAAAAGCAGTGCGTAGGTGTGTGTGGGAGACTGACAATCACAGTGGTGACAACAGGCTATTGAGGTTGGCAGGGTGCACGGTGATGCAAGTAATTTGAGGTCAAGAGCTCATAGTTGACAAAACAGTTTATCTGAATGCCAATACATGTAAAGTAGAATCAGCTCCTATATAATGAAAAGGCAGGTTGTCAGGCAGGCTGCCACCCATGCAAACACAAAGGAGAGAAAAGCAGAAAAGAGAGAGAAAGTATGCATCATTTTGCATCAGGAAGCTCCCATCGCATCATTTTTCGATAAAAGCACATTCGAGAGATTATTATCTTAGGGATACGATGGCTCCCTGCCAGAGTTTAACATCCCTCATAAACCAAAGCACAGAGGAATTTTAAACTTTGGCCTACTGTTGGTGCTATTGGAAAGTTCAGAGGGTATCTCAAGTCATAAAAATTCACTCTTCAAGGTTAAATCGACAGACCAACAGTGTCATCCACTGAGGCAGTATTGACTACACATTCTCCTCCACTCACCACAGTCCATTCACATTTATTTTTGTAACACTTTATAAAACATGTTGCCATGAGCTTAATAGATAAGAATTAAAGCATGAGATGGTTTAAAACTGTAACAGACAAAATAAAATCTGACCTTTTCCCACAAGGTAATTAGAGCATGGTCAATTCCAGGAAAATATTTATTCATCTGCTACAGTAGTTATTTTGATTAATATAAAAAGGCCATCAGGCAAAAAACACACAAACTCAATAAAATGAGTCCAAAAGCATCATCATCAGAAAAACACAGTGAAGGACTTTGGGATATGTACTGTATGTCACATGCAATGGAGTGTATTAGTGTTTTTACTGATAGAAACAATGTGAACACGTCTACAACCTTTACAACTTTTACAACTGTGACGTGTTCCCACTGAAATCTGCTTCGGGTCATATTTGAAAACATCATGTGAACAGCCAAAGAAAACAATCAGATCTGATGCGCCAAGTCATTAAGAAGGTACACACACTGGCCACTTTATTAGGTACGCTTGTTAACACATCACGTTTATACAAATATCATCAAATGAAATTCAGCAATTCACTGCATTTAGGCATGTGCGTCTGATGAGGGATCACAGATTATGTGACTTGTCAAACCAACTGAACACATCAAACACTGCAGCAAACTCAGAAGAGCAGTCATGTTTATGAGATGTTGTGGTGGTGTCCGAACCTGTAAACACACATGGACTATATACAGTATGGCTCACTGTTGCCGTTTGTGCCACTTTCTGCTCTGAGAATTCCAAGAAGAATAACAGGCATGGCTGTTTGCAATCGTTTTGTTACTCCCACTACTTTCTTTCATCTTCATCTTCTAACACTAGTTCCTGTGTCCCATCTCCTCTTTTTCATTGGCTGTTGGCAACACATGTTTTCAGCTGGGTCGGTAATCAGTACACACTATCTGATTGCTTCCAGATTTGGCTAAAAAAATTCAAACATGTTTCCTTGACTGAGACTGAGGTCTGGTCATGTCTGGTCCCCGTACAGACTAACTGATTTCTGTGCTGACTAGCCATGCAGCCTGTGCCCAACTAGGGCTGACTGATGCAGACTAAAATTGGGCAAAACATCTTGTAGTGTGTCCTCAGCTTTAGTCACCTCTTTAGCCAGTCAACATCAGCAGTGTGAACATCGAGGTGGTGCTGACAAATATCATGATGTACATCTCGATCACAAGATAGATTTGTCCAAGAACACAGATGTACAGTACTGTATTGAAAGAGGCACCTATTTTTCCTACATAGGCTCAGGTCTTTTAAAGTCTGCCCTAAAATGCTGTACATAGTTTACCAGTCAGTCATTGCAGGTCTACTCTTTTATGCCTACTGGGAGGCAGAGATGTAAAACGCCTGAACAAACTGATTAAAAATGGCTGGATCAGTGGAGGCTGTGGCGGACAGGTCCACACAGAAGAAATTGGAGAACATCATGGACAACCCAGCCCATCCTCTTCATTCTGTCCAAACAGACGAGCAGCTGCAGTGAACAACTAACATCACTATGCTGCAGAACTAAATGTTTCAGGAGATCCTTCTTCCTCGCTGCCGTCAGACTGTTCAACACCACAGCTGATGGTGGACTGAAGACTGAGACATCTTATTGATAATCTTTCATGTCTACTGACTGAACTGGTCATATGAATTTTCCAGAAAGGGATAAAAACATTTTATTCTATTCTATTCTAGACATGAGGGCACAGAGACTTTTGTTTCAGCCGCCAAAATAGTTTCAGTTTTCTTTTTTTTTATGACTTGATTTCAACAAACATTGTTTGCCCATCATGATCATTCAAGATTGTTTTCCAACTGCTCGAAGATTATGGTTCCCCATTATCCTTCCAGTTTTTAATAATGTGTTGGACGGTTCTTATCACAATTGTAGTAGTTTCAACTATTTCCTTAGATGTTTTCTTTCCTTGATGCATGCCAATAATTTGATCCTTGTGAAAACAGATTAACATCTTTTCCACAACGACAAGATGTGTCTTTCAACATACTGTAGTTGTTTAAGAAATGAGAAACTACTCACTGCATCAGTTAGGGTTAAATAACTTGTTGCCAGCTAAAACATAATCACTCATGCAGTAATTACCAAATTGGACACTCTTACTTACATTGCTTAGTTAAATCCAGATGATGACTTTTTTTGGCAAGGTAATGTATGTGCCAATGCAAATAAAATATCTGAGAAACACAGATCAGACAAGAAGTGCATTTACCTGTGTTATGCTCCAGCAGAATCAGCCCATCTGACAACCATACATTGTCATATTAAAGTTTTAGTTGCATCTCGCAGTTTAGTATCCTCACACCACTAAGCCGGTTTACTGCACCAGTTTGTAGGGCCCTCAAACTGTGGCAGCATGATGGATTCACTGGCCAAATAGCCAATTAGGCACTTTGTAGTCTGACACTCTCACAACAGGAGATTTAATAATAGGAGACACAAACTGCATGTGTGTGTGCGTGCACGAATATGAAGACAACCCAAGGCCTTTCAAGTGATGCTGATTAATTGGTCTGTGTAAAGCAACTATACCCCAATCTTCTCCCTCTTTCCATTTCTTCCTTCCCCTCTGTCTGTCCCACTGTACTCTTACAATAGCTCCCCTTTCTTGCTCCCTCTTTCCCTATTTTCTCTTTTTACCCCCCACCCCTTACACCTTGTTGAAAATATAATGGAATGTCATGCAGAAAAATGCCTTGGCTACTTTTAGCCATATTTTGACTTAAAGACCTTTAGGGCACAAAGATAATATGCTAATTGTCAAGGTCCAGAGAGCAATTGACTAAGTGTTTGCACACGTGTGAGTGTGTATGTGTGATACTGTACAGTAATTGCGTAAGACGATGCGGTACAGTTGGAAAGGTAAGGAAAATAATAATATCCTTCCCACATTGTTCCCCCTGCCCACTTGTTCTCTACCTCCATATTTTGTGAGGATGTTAGAGAAGGACAGAGGATTCAAATCAGAAAAGAGGAGAGGAGGAGAAAAGGAGAAGAGGAGTAGGGGAGGGCAGCGTCTTCATTTGACTTTCATGGAAGAAGTACTGATCATCTGACTTTTAAAATAGGAAGGACAGACGGGCAGAACACAAACCGAGTGACTCGAATGACCTGTGGTCAATTAGGTGCACAAGAAAATGAGGGATGGCACAAACACAG
Organism: Pseudamia nigra; assembly: GCA_029823295.1. Lineage (NCBI taxonomy): Eukaryota > Metazoa > Chordata > Actinopteri > Kurtiformes > Apogonidae > Pseudamia > Pseudamia nigra. The sequence goes on along the minus strand of JAQQAE010005407.1, from coordinate 6,355 downwards.
CTTTATCTCTGCAAAAACTCTACTGCAGTGCAGTGAAAACACATCCTAATAGGTTATTTTTTTTTTCACTTTTTAACATCTTTACCCTGACAGTCACACTACATCCATCTGGCTCACAAAAACACAGTAATTTCATGTGAAAATGATGTGTTTTACTCAGAAACGGCAGCTTTTACCATTCCTCAGTACAGCTCCCAACCATAATAACTGTCCTCATTTACACTTTAACCTAAATTATTTTAGAATTTACATTAAAAATTGATGACTTCTCCAAAAACAAATACCCTGCTAATGAGGGCGGTAATTAGGCAGGCTTGCATGATCATTTTCACAAAATTGTTTTATATGTGAAACAATTAAAAAGACATACAATGAATTATACAGGAACTGAAGCAGATGTTAACCCAATGCTGTACTCAAGATTACAACTTAGTACTGATCATGTTTATTCCATAGCCAATTCTGATTTAACTGAATCACTTTCTTGTGCATTTGTTGAAAAAAAAAAAACCTGCTGATCTTAAGCTCATTGTTGTTCCTGAAGGACTAAGCTTCCTCTCGGATGCCCATTTTCTTTTAAATCATGTGTTTAAAATCACCTTTTTGCATCAGCTGGTTCAAATCACACAACTCCTCCACTTTAACAAGTCTTGTTTGGAACATGTTGCCGCTGCTCCTCACACTGAGCATAAGGTTAGAGGCAACTGGGCTTTTGCTGTTTGCATCTCCTAAACTGTGGACCACCTCGCATTTACATATTACACAGGCCTCTTCTTTCCTTGTTTTTAAATTGGTGCTTTATACCCATTTTTCGCTTTGGCCTTTGGGTTGACATAAGATATTTTTTGGCTGCTGTGATCTCAACTACAGTGGAACCTCGGGCAACGACTGCTTCTGGCAACAACAAAATCAGATACTGACGAAAAAAGCCGGTAGTGCTAGTGCTAGGGAAGTTAGTGGCTAGCTAGCGCTAGCCGGCTGTGAAACAAGACTGCCTCACCATCGGCATCTATGAATCAGCTCAACTCCTTAATGCAGAACCCGACAGCGTGGTCCTGTGTGTCCCAGCCTCTGACATCATAACCTAACTCCACTCCGGAACCGGCTATGTTGTTAGCCGTTAGCCGCCTGTGTTAGCAGCCCGGACTGTGTCAACACGGCGCTGCCCGGGCAGCGTTAACACGGCCCAGGCAGCGCCATGTCCGAGCGTGTCGACACGGTGCTGCCCAGCCCGGACACGCCAGCTCAACACGGAATACAAGAATACATTCTAAATCATTTTTAGAACTAATTTCATTCATTCCGTTTCAGATAATTAAGACAACTTCCTTTTCAAATAATAATAATGAATAAATGTGCAGGTAGGGGTGTGTAATACATACTTTATGTGGGAGTTTGTTGTGGATCCAGAACGGATTAATTGGTTTTGCATGTATTCCTATGGAAAAGGTCACTTCAGAAAACGACAGATTCGGATACAGGCCGTGACGCCGGAACAGATTATCATCATTATCTGAGGCACCACTGTATTTCAATTAAAAAATGTCAGAAATCAGAGGTCATCAGCAGAGGGTCTGTGAGCCCTAGGGGGTTTATCAAGCTATTGCTGGGGAGAATCCTGAAAATTTCGGTTGATTAGACAATTTTTAAAATATTTGTTTAAAGTATGGAACTTTTTTTCAATCTAAAAAAATATTTTGCATGAGGATTCACTGTTTTACCGTGTTTGTGTTAAAAAAAAATCTGTCCGTTATTTTAATAGCTCAGTATTGTATGTAAGATAACAGGTATTGTTATTCATGGCAGTGGCACTAAAGGACATCACTTATTTTTGGTTTCACATTTATGTTTAAAATAAAAATGTTAATTTGAATGGCTTTTATGCATGATTATCATGCAACTGATAGACAATGTATGACAGGGCATGTTTATAAATGACAGTGATATGGCTAAATCTTTTTCACTTTTATCTGTATATTGTACTGTATGTTTCTCCTACTTAACTTATTGACTTTATTCTTATTCGTATGGGTTTTATATATTGAACTTGTTTTTGCACAGACCAGTCACAATCGCTAGGTGCTGGGCTGAAATGGGATTTTTCAGATTACATGGCTGAACACTGGTTGGTCGAACACAGTGTTTTGCTGTTTGTACACAGAAGCTGGTATGCTGCTGCAAACTTGTTTATTTCATTTGTACAAGCTACATCTCATTTATTGAGCATCTGGAGAATGGACCAAAAAATGAAGGGAAGCAAAGAGAAGTGGATGAACGATAAGATCCAAGCTCTTGGCAGCATCTTAGCTGAAGAAGAAACTTAGTGGGACTTCGAGTTACGACCGAGTTTGCGAGAAGAAAAGCCAACAAGGCCACTCTGTGACCAGAATGCCAGTGAAGCGGAACCCAGACAGCTTCACATATTAGCGGCCACTCCGTGATCAGAGTGGTAAAGCGGGATCCAGAAGGGACACTGACCCTAATAATGTCATATGGGGGAAACGAGCTGCCTTGGAGGATGCCTGCCCGTTCTGAGTGCTTTCTAGTTGATATTTTATCTTCTGTTTTGGGTGAGCTGTGTATCTTTGCTTCTTTGTACAACACTTTAAGCAGGATGGTTGTTTAAAGCACTTTATAAGTAAAGTTACGCCGGATGTTCTAGACCCAAAATTGAGGAATGGCTGTGTACTTTCAAATAAAAGGTGACCTGACAAAACAAAATCCCTTGTTGTTTATCCTGTCCACAGTGAAATACAAGTCAAAGTAAGTTTTAATTGTGCTCCATTATTTGAAAATTTACATTTTCCCACCGGCTGAACTCCAGATTTGAGGATGCATTAATATTATCCTTGAATTTCTAGGAAGATACACAGTTGTTGTTCATTTCTTGCTGTTTACGTTGTTTCTCTGTGATGGATTTAGTTTTCCTCTCTGTATCCACTCACATGGTTTCATTCCTCTGGGGATGGGAAATAACTCAAGTCAAGACAAGCAGTTAATGTTGGTGCTGCAGCTGAGTTTCTTACCCCATCTGGGTGTCCGTCTGCGGCTCTAATCACCAGGGTGTAATAGTCCAGAGATTCCCTGTCCAAAGGCTTGTCCAGGACCAAATACCCTGTTCTGGAGAGAACAAACACATGGGGCAGTTAACCCCCCCCAGCTATGAACCGAAAGAAGGGACAGGGCTGAAAAAATAAAAATAGATACACTAGGGAGAAATGATTGCTGGGCTGTGCTGTTGTATTATTTTGTTGTATTATGAAGGAGGGCATCTCCAAATCCTCCTGAGCATTTGTGTCTGACATTGTCTGTCTTCTATAGTGAAATGTTGAAACTTCAATTTGTGCCATTTTTTCAACCCAAATAAACCAAGTAATGAAGAAAATGCACAGAAATTTCAATTAGAATGTACAGAAATGAACACGAGTCAATGTATTACTTATTTAAAAAAATCATTTATTAAGTGGAGAATATAATAAGATGTGTCAGAATGGAAAATTAAATAATGTTCTTCATTTTGATTAAATGTGAATCCAAATATTAAATTAAAGTGAACCATAATGAGGCCGGTGCTTCCTTTTGTTTTCCCTGCCTACTGTTTCAACTGCCAGTGAGGAAACAAGCGTGTGTTCAATCAGGTAAAACATATTTAAAACCTTTTACTGAAAAAGCAAAAAAAAAAAAAAATTGTTATTTTAAATGAAATCTAAACTTTTAAAATCGTGGTGTGATGCATGAGGATGGTGCTTTGGTGTATCCTAGTGGTTATACTGTACGTTGGACCATAAACTAGGCCACGCCTCCTCTTGGGGAACATCAAAAGATAGATCTCATAGACTTTATTGTAAATTGTGGCAGAAAACAATTGAAAAAGAAAACTTCCATGTGGGGAGAAGTTACCGGCAAGCCATGGGACCCTGTATCTACATACACCTGCACGTGTGGGAAACATTTCACATAACTAAAAGATTACTTTCTAACACAATACATAATAAACAGTAAAATAAACAGGGGAATGTGTGTGCCTCCAGTGATTTATAATTTTTCATTATGTTTGCTGTATAAATTCCTGTGACTCACAATGTGTTAAGGATGTTGTGAGACTGGCTGTAGTGTATTAATGACACCGGTTTAATGCAGCTAGCGAGACTTTGCTAACTGTCATTACATATCCTACTGTCCAACATGAATTAGCATATGGACTGTAGAGCATGACTGAAAACTAATATATTTTACTTTGCTTACATAGAGACTCAATAAGACAAACACAGCTAGTAGCTTGGTAGGACACCACCGTCATTGCACCAAAATGACACTGATCCAACATGATTTAAGTTTGATCGTATTGAACTTTTCATGTGTTCTTTTCATGATATCATGATTCTTTTCATGATATCTAGTGTGATCTAACGCAGACAACGGCAGTAACTTTCAAGTAGACATGAGAACTGCTATTTGTTTTCCCTGACAGGGGACGTGTACCATAGCAGTGTTGGTCTGATAATAATTTCACCAGCTGCCGCTGAAAAAAAACCTGAAAAAATAAGATAATTAACATTAATTATCTAAATAACCACCGAAATGAATCAGAAAGTAACAGAAATTTTTTTTTTAAATGTGTGTATGTGTTATTTGATTTGGTCAAGGCGCTATACATGTCCCCTCTGGTGTCAATGTGTTCGGTTGTGTCAATGTCTTCTATCAGCCTTTTTCAAACTCTTCATTTGTATTGATGTTTGGCATTTCTTTCTGAATAAATGAAAACACTTCACATTGAACCTTGAATCCTGTTTTCTCATTGCTTGTATGGTATGTGACAAAAAATACCTTTGAATTTAAATTGTTTAGTGGGGGTTGGGGGGGGACAAATGCTGTTATGATGGATGTTGAGGAAGATGAATACCTTCTCCTTCATATGTATGTCAGTATTTTTACTATAAAATGTACTTCTGAGAGTAATTGTTTGGTGGAATACTCAATGAGTAGGATTACAAAAGGTTGAAATGGGAAAAAAAGAATTAAATAATCAATTAAATAATCAATTAAATAAACTACTCAAACTGGTTGAGTAGTTTTTTGTTTTTTACTCTCACAGGTACTTGTTTTTATGAGTACTTCTACTTGAGTCTTTTACTCGAGTACTGATTCTGAAACAGAAGCCCATCTTGTTCTGCGGAAACGGTCATTCCACTTTGCAAGACATGCTCGGGTGAAAACAAGAGAAGACAGGTACGGCCTCTGATAACCGCTGCACAAAAAAACCACAAAAACCCAGATGTGTGTCTTTACTTTGATTATGGGTCATTTGATGATGCAGTTGGAGCCTCACACGTCACACAGGATGATATTAAACCCTCCAGGTGCTGTTACTATAATGACTCATATGTGATGTGCTCGGGACACTACTCCTGTTTAACAGTCCTTTCACTAACTATTTGTATGCAAAATGCTAATTCACCCTTAAATCACCCCAGAGGCAACCAATGTTAGTGTGACATCATTAAACATAGTGCATATTTATCAGATTTTCCTATTAATCTATGCATTTTGCGCAACACTGATATCACACTGCAGTAAAGACACACAGATCTCTACAAAGCAGTGCAAAATCACATGAATTCAGTAAATAGTTAAAACAGGACTGAAATGATTATAGTGAGATTTAAAGAAGTATATTATCATGTATTCTAGAAGATCAACACATTTGCGCAGCCTGTGTGAGATTTCTGACCAATCACAATCAGCAGATGGCTTTGATATTAAGTTGATGGATTCACCCTTTTTTTTACCTCCAAGTGAAAATCTATATACTGATTGAAGTGTTTTTTTTTATTTAAACTGCTTTCATAAATGATAAAGTATTTGAAATGCCTATTTTGTCCAGATATCAACACTGCATAGTGTGTGTGTTCATGTAACTAAGTGTGTAAGTGTACAGGTGTTAAGTGATCTGCAGAGAGAAAGACGCAAAGCTGCTTTTAAAACTACAAGAGCTTCATACAGTATATATTTATGGGTCATTCACGAAAAGCAATGTGTGTGAGTGTGCATACAGTATATACACACATTAACAAAAGTAATTAGAATGAATGTATTTTAATTATGTACGCTCTTAATCTCTTACAACATAATTGAAGGAATGGCAGCAAACTTTGTTCAGGATTAAATACAGATCAAACTTATTTATGCAATCCCTCGAAGTTCATCTCTTACAAACCGCAATTCCAGCGAATTCCACTACCAAGTCATAAGCCAAGGCAAGAATACATTCTGAATCATTTTTAGAACTAATTTAATTCATTCTGTTTCAGATAATTAACATAACTTCCTTTTCAAATAATAATAATGAATAAAT